>JAADYS010000173.1:0-28096 GCA_012931995.1 Fusarium albosuccineum | reverse complement strand
TCTGAGCGACCTTGCGAAATGTATCCGCATTATGCCGACATTGGGCTCGCACTTTACGGCTCAAGCACCCCTGTTACCCGTATTCTTCTTGGGGATGCTAGCCACCAAGGACAGTGATAAGGAGGTGTCACAAAGGTGGTTCGACGCGGTTGTGCAAACACCAGTTCGAAGTGTAAGTAAAATCATCCATTGCCTCTCTATTTGAGAGTCCGATATATCGGGGCATCCTGGATCTGCCACCGCCCGGGTTGACATCACCCTACAGACTTCACGATGCTAATAACCTATGCTCAGAGTGTTCCCCCGCTCTATTATGCGCTGAAGCGCATATGGGACTGGATCGAGAAGGAGGTCGAGCCCCCACCCAAACCTATGGGCCTAGACAAGTCTATCGGCAAGAAGTATCCCTGGTGAGAGCACCTCGTCGCAAGCGTCCAGAGACGGGAAGAGCAAACCCCATGCTTAACCTAAGTAGATGATCGTATCGGGGTTGTCGTGGGAGATGTGAGGACTTGCCTGCCGTCCCAAGGGTTGTTTGCCAAGTACGTCATGAATCCCGGCTCACAGAGATACCTTTGGTCGGTGTCCGTGTGCTCAAGGCGGTTTTGCTTCAGCCAGATAGTCAGGGGTCTGAATGATAAACAAGGGACGTCGCAGCAAACTCGTCTTCGAACGTATATTCGATAGTCGTGATGGAAACCAGAGATCGGGAACGCAAGCTGTAAACCTGCGGAAGAGACACTGAGCTGAGGGATAGTTTCACCCGCCGGTGTTCTGGTGCAAGCGCTGTTGTCGCCGCGGCAGCTCACCGTACTTTTTGGCGCGCTCGTTCCAGGTGCAAACTTATCAGAGGCCGATCAAGACACCGCCACAGCTTGCCCGCATTAGGGCTTAGCTGTGCGCGCTTCCTCGTCGAGGACACCTATGCAACTAGGCCTATCGCTACTCATCTCGTTTCAGCCACGCACAAACTCCATCCATGAACACCAAGGGTCCCCTCCAGGTTCCATCGAATCCTCTCCCTTTTTCATGTATCTACCATAAGGAATTGTCTTGTCTCCGTATCCGTCGAATCTCCGCGCTCCATCGTCCAATGCTAAGCTAGAGGCATGGTACCCTCAGGGCCCACCATATATAAATCAGGTCCACTAGGTCCTGTTGTTAGTCTGGCCTCAGCGACCTTGATTCCCAGCTATGTAGTAGCTATTTACACAGCGAGATTCAAAGGATTAACAAACACACGAGGAGTTATTACAAGCCGACACCTCGGAAGGTTGCTTGGGCAGGGATTGAAAGTCAGAGAGTCTTCATTGTTTTGTTGAGCTCATAATAGAGATAATTGAGAAATGATCGTGGCGTCCAAACAGCGTTTCATTGCGGAAGCGACTGCGCAACGTGATAGACGATACGCCTGAAAAACAGAGCTATAATACTGTGCCAATCTGCGGACTCTATTGATAACACCCTGCGATGTCTGCAACCGACAGCCACCCAGGTGTCTTAACTGTGACTTCGTTGGAGCAGATCTAAATATTAGGACGAGTGCGACGGAAGGAGGGAGAATGCCTACAGAAACGGAGTAATTATTACCCCAGCGATCCTCTAGCATCCGTTCGAGTTGCGACGTATTGAGATTTACGCCTGAAAGCACCTGTTTTTTCCAACGAGGCGGTGTCTTCGACTTCCCGAAGATCCGGAAGCAGGGTGTGAGGTAAAGTTTGAGTCGGAACATACGCCTTCTTCGAATCGTCTACTTTTTTCAAACGAGGCACTGCGAACTCGAATTAGTGAAGGAAATATTGGGGCAGGCTGCGGTTTTGAGCATGTAATTGGACGATGTCGACTGTAAAAGCTATCATCTCAGTCTTGGTCGGCCGCATAGGGTAGGATGTGTGGTTCGGCGAGGCATGAAAAAAGCTGCCACTCTCTCGCCCATTTATATACGTTTTTCCTGCATACCTCCTCTCCTTTGCATTGTGATAGGTTCACAGTCAATGTGGGCTACTGCAGATGACTGAGCGAGCAGCCATGATGCAAGATGGGACCGAGATGGAACTTGGAAGAGTTGATTCGCCCACCTGCTTAAGAGCGATCCCCATGTGGCAAGATTGGCACAGCGACTCGCTTTGGTGCCACTCCCCACCCACACGGGGTTTGCGAGTACACGGTGTGCGCCGATGAGATTGGGTACCTAGATCAAATTATGGATGCGGGTAGACGAGGGCTCGCTATCTATGACCTAATCGCCGATCCACGCTTGTCGCCCAAGCTAGTCTCGAGTGTCAACACTGGTGTCTGATGCGTCATTGACACCAAATCCGGAACAAGGGGAGAGTCATTCGAGATTGTCGCGAGAACTTTCCCAGACCGGGATAGAACATCTCGAGATAAACAGCTTTAGAGACGCGATAAGAGAGAGAACCGAGCCCTGACGTGTTTTGTCAAAGGAACCAATCTTGATGTGATCCGGCTCTTCCTGCTCTTCGCACCTTTCCAAGGGGACGCGCTCGACGCGGTGGAATTTCTGGATTAGTGGTTGGTGCCTGAAATAATTGTGTATCGCCTTTTTTTTTTCTTTTTCGGCCGGCGTGATTTGGGACAGTACAACAGCCAGGCAATCTTCAGTGGGAACTTGTGAAGATTGTAGGGCACATAGTAATAGACCCATCACTCCAGCTTGGATAATGGGGTGGTTTGATTTGATTGCCGTGTCTGATTGGAGGCGCTGGCCCCCTGACTTCTTCAACATCGCCGTCGTGGTCGACTCCCTTTGCTAAAGCGCTGGCCTCATGGCCGCTCCACGGACCAGTTGCTCAGAAGCACTCGACAGGAGGCAAACTTGTCCTTGTGCCGTCACCATTCCATGTATTGTTG
This sequence comes from Fusarium albosuccineum, assembly GCA_012931995.1. Lineage (NCBI taxonomy): Eukaryota > Fungi > Ascomycota > Sordariomycetes > Hypocreales > Nectriaceae > Fusarium > Fusarium albosuccineum. The sequence goes on along the minus strand of JAADYS010000173.1, from coordinate 25,222 downwards.
ACCAGTCATTCGCAACACCATGGACTTTCAACTATAGTATTCAAGATAAACAAATGATTCCTACCTCCACACGCTTTCTACGATAAATTCCTTCGGTTACGTTCTATTCCCTAGTTCGCCGTGTCGAACGGCCAGGCCAGAAGCCCTAATAACAGACTGGTGAAAGCACATCGAAGGCGGTAAGGGGCCACAGAGTCCTACTGTAAAGTTACAGGCAATGCAACTAGTCCCATATAATCAACACCATCTTGGTATAATTGCTAGACATTTCTCATCACTCTACCTCATTCAGCGCAAGCTATACGTCCTTGCCCGATTGATAGATCCTAGAAGTATGTTATGAAGCTGGGCCCTGACCATCCACAAAGTCGACTGGCGTTAAGCAAAGTAGCTCTTCCACAAGACTCCCTCCAAGTCCTCCAATTGTTCAGGGGTAAAGTTCTTTGGTTAGTTGTTAGCAATCTCGTTTGAACCACCAGCCATCCGCACCCCAAGACCACACATACCTTCTGATCTTTCGTCCAGCTATCCTGCCTCGTCTTCTTGAATTCACTGAGAATCGTCTTTGCTGCCTTACCCACCACACCAGGGTCAGCAGCCGCCTTTCTAGCGACCGTTTCCAGCACCTCGGGCATCCACCAGGGCGGTGGAGTGGCATAGGGGAATGCTTCGATCAAAGCACCCAACCCAAGGACTGCTGCGTGTCTTCTGGTGATTTGCGTGTGTATATCGACCGGGATATCTGTGCCCGGAAGATGGCGGCCCCGCTTTGGCACTGGGTTATGTTGTAGTTCGTCCTCAAATCGAGCCCGGAGGTGTGCAATCATGGGGTCGCGAATGTGGCGAGGTGAGCAGCGGATCATAACGGCAAGCGTGATGGATGCGCATGAGCGCACCTCAAGCTGCGGATCGCCTAGAATGTCGGAGACAGCGGTGAATAGCGCTTTCCTTTGGGCACTTCGCGTTAAGAAAATACGCCTAAAGTACATGGCCTGCATGTTGGCCAGGGCGCGCAACCGTTGGTGCCATCTAGTCGAGGTCTTCCCAATCCGTATGAGCGCGTCAATGAACTCAGCGTCCTCTCCGTCTCGAAAGGGAATGTCGGGCAATTGGCGATACACATGATGTGCCAGTCCCATAAGCTCAGGGTCCTCCTTGACATCCATCATGTGCAGTAGCTCTTCTAGGAAGGGGGTGGGGAAGAAAGGCACCATTTGAATACACTCGTGGGATGAAAGCGTACAGTCGAGCCATAGCAACACCGTCTTGCAGCCAGAGGTGTACGAGCTGGGTGTTTGCTGGCCGGGCGTTCTCTCGTGCCGCCATTTCTCCAGGCGGCTGAATACATCCTTGATCATGGCTGTGAATTCCTCTGTCGGCTTATACGGTCGGATACCAATCGACGAGGCAGCCTTGTTCTTCTCTAGAAGCTTGCTGACATTCTCAAAGGACACATGGTACCGCGTTTGGTAAACAACTGATAGTACTCGGCCGATTGCTTCGCGAACTGCCTCGTAAGGGTGATCAATGTGGGCAAGGAAATCATCGAGAATAGGTTTCTCATGCCGGAAGTGCCAGCCACCATCGGCGACAATAAACTCGAGCAGCTGCACTTTGGACGACTCCTTGAAGGCAGCGTTCGATGTCATGTCTAGTCGGAATGACCTCAGAGCATCCACAATCTCGTGTGAACGCCGGGGGTCTCTACAGAAGAGGATGGCATGAACACAGCGAAGCCAGTACTGTATATTGTCGGGGGTTAGGTGGTTGGTAAGAATGTTGAGCGTCATAGGAGCAGCATACTCCCAGACACGGTTTCGAATCTCCGGTGGGTGATCGCGGGAGCCCGCAAGTAAGGCACACATAATCTCCGATGTGGCTTGGTGCCGGCGTTCGTCGTTGCCATCCCCGAGGACTTCCTTGGTCAGCTCCTTCACGTCATCTAATGTTACCTCCGTTTTGCCAGAGTACATCAGACTAAATACGTGCATGAGCAGCTTCACGTTGCTCATGCGGAAGATGCCGATCAAATCTTCCCGCGGTTCCTATTTGAGATAATTGAAGCACTGAGACAGCCATTCGCGGTTCAAGATCTTGCCCATCTGGTCGCGCAATGCACCTTCTGCTTCGTCGTATGAATCGAAGGGAAGAGGTTTCGCCTGATAGGCAGTGAACTTCTTTCCCCAGACAAGCCAGCCAGCATGGCCCCCATCCACCATATACGCGGCATCTTCCGGTTGCTCGAAGGACTTGAGGAAACTGTGGGTAAAATCGGCGTCACCTTTCTCAACCTTGACTTGAATTCGGTTCCCGCCAGCGACTTCATTTTCGAGAAGATAGTTGCGGTATTCATGACCATAGACGGCACGCATATGGACAATGGCAAATAGGGAGGTCAAGAATTCCAGATAACAGGTTCGCAGCATTGGGTGTGGGTCATTTGCTCCATGGGCGACAAGGTCGACAAACTCGGCTGGTGCTAATGAATGGAACCGGAGACACAGATTTGTGGCAAAGATGGCACATCGTGTAGCAATCTTCCAGTGTGCTCCCTTGGCACGTTGTGTCAGCTCCAATCCAAGGCTGGACTTGGACGTCTCCACCCTCTTTCGACGTTGAAGGATAAACCGGTGGCGGGTCTCAATGGCCGCTGAGACGTCACCTGCAGGTTTAATCGTATTCACAAGTGTGTCATCCACGATGACCATGCGCTCAGAAGGCCTGCCGAAATGCATCAGCGTGGGCAAAGCTGATGACTCAAGATTCTGAATAGAGGGCTTGTCAATGCCTATCGTCTGGATATACAGCCGCATAGCTTCGGGAGCAAATCGCCAGTCCTTGACAAGAGTCCTCAGCAAAGACGTGAACAATAGGGTGTACATGCTCCCCTTGATGCGGTCATGGTCGTTGGTCGCAATGGCCTGCCTGTACTTCTCGAGAATGACGGGGATGACTAGCGGCTTGCTGCCGATGAGGGACTTGAGTGATGAATCCAGTACGCTCTGTGCTACTCGCCGTACGTCGGCGTAGAGCGACAGACTTGATTCAGCGAGATCGAGCAACAGACGTTTGTCCAACTCGCTCTTCTGTCTTGACGAAGCATTGTGTTCCCGTCGTAGAAGATGATATGCCTCGACTCGCTTGATGAGAAGAGGTCGAGGATAGACTTTTCGAAGACCTTTGATCCTGAAAGCAGCAATATTTGACTCATATAGTCGTACGTGTCTCTCTAGGGGGTGAGCAGAGCGTTCGATACCGACATCGGTGATCCACGTCCGGTAGGCCGCATAGAGGGCAGTAAAAGAGTCCACGTCATCTTCTTGGTTGTCGTGGAGGAATGAATGCGTTTTGGCTAGAAGACGACCCAATTCCTCACGCAGGTCATGAATTTTTCGGTAGGCCGGCTCACTCGACTTAAGGACATGTCCCGCCTCATAGCGAAGTTGCGGGCGAAGCTCTTCATCTTCAGCAACCTCGGCCAGGGGATCTTCGTCAATCATCATCTCATCTTCTTCTTCGCGAGCCACGTCGTGATCCTCTTCGGTGTTGCCGATCAGGATGCCAGCGGCACGTTCAGGATCAAACATGGTGGCCATGCCGGAAGTAACCAATCGAATCTGTTGCATCAAACGAGAGACTTCATCAGACCATTCCTTGTTCTTTCCAGTCCTGCTCACAGGGGCGTTGTCACTAATAAGTGACTCAAGCCGGTCTGTGGCTGACTTCGTCTGCGACGCGAATAACTCAACGGCAAACTCAATCTCGGCAGGCGAAGGTTGATGCCATCGGATGGTGAGATCGTTCGGCGGAGTGGTCTTGCCCCAGTCGTCGACATCGATTCCACGCTTGATAACCTCGGGCTCATACAGAGCGTGGTCAATAGGATAGGTGTGGGTCAGGTTCAGGAGCAGATGGTGAATATAGTTCGACACCAGGATAGTAGGCAAGCCACGACACTTTTCCTGCATGTACTCTGCAATTCCGAGGAGATCATCCTTATATCTAAGGACTTCGCTGCCAACATGGACAACAGCCATTGCGAGCATGGTTACATACCAGACCAGAGCTCGATCCTTGGCTAGGTAGTCAGTCCTACTATTCCGGTCAGACGCTGCGTTGTTAAAGTCGATCTCGTTGCGAATGTTAACGACCAGCATCGGAATGAAGACTTTCAATGTCTTCTCAGGGCTCACTTTACACAGTGCGTTAAGGATCCAAGCCATTGCGTCCCGTGCTTGGTGAACGACATGGCTAGAAACAAAAGTTGCGATCTTCTCAAGAGCCATATCAAAAAGCTCAGGCGATAGCGATGCAAACAAAGGTGATAAGGCAGCCGGCAAAGCATTGATGACATAGTCCTCAGGGGTACCCCCTCGAACTCGGTTCGCGTCCGGCAGGTTCTCCAACAGAGTGAAGACTTTGCCCAGCAGAGTCAAGATGAATTCGGCGAAGCCAGTAGTTGAGGATCTCAAAATGCTCGCCTCATCTTCGTCGCTAAGTTCGTTCTTGTAGTCGAATTTGACGTTTTGACCTTCACGCTCCATGCGATCCATTTCGCCTTGAACCCATTCCATGGCCAGAGTCGTGTCGTGTATATGACTACCCTCTTTGACTAGGGGTACCATAGGGATGCTGTAAGCAACACTCTGGATGAAATTGAGCGTGTACTGGGTCTTGTTAAGGTCATTGGCATCGATTCCGGGTAGGGCAAGGGCTAGAAGAGCGGTGATATGGCAACGGTATCCCTTGTGCTTGGACATGATGTTGGCAATCATCTGTAGACCGTTCAAACTTGATGTGGTCCGGTGAACCTCTACCAGGCCTTGGAGACTGGGATAGAATCGCTGCAGAGCACCCGGCAACACCAGATCGGGCTCAAGATAGGCAAGGCCTTGCAATGTGCTGTAGTAGTAGTATGATACGCGGCTACTCTTGGAGAACAGACCCATAAAGGTCACCTCCTTGAGCGACGAAACGAAGCGCTTCTTCAACTGGTCGTTGATTTTGCGATCCTCTGGAAGATCCAGTTCCCCGCTTTGTTCGCGGTTCCAACGCGAGACAAACGCCTCGGTCAAATACAAGGTCAGTTGGCCCAACATGGTGGTCCAAGAACCCTGATTCGATGGGTGGAAGAAGGTATCGATTGACTCCATAAAGCCCTCTAGGTTGGACATGATGGAGTCTTCCTCCTTCAGGCAAGCAGGGGACAGGGAGCTGACGATCAAACGAGAGAAATAAAACGCGACGATATATTTCTCTTCATCCAAGTTTGACGGCATGTATGGGGAGTTGGCTGGTCTAACGGGTATTTCTGTGAGGCGGAGAATGGCCGTAAAGATCAAGTCGGATTGGTCCTTTGTAAAGATACCATAGGCACCAAAGGGGACGTAGGAGCAGTGCATGTGATCCCGAGCTAGGCGAGAAAACAAGCAAATAAAATCAATATCGGAGCCTCTGGATTTATTGATGATCCACCACAAGTGGAAAATCGTGGGAAGGAAATGATCTGGGTGCGACTGAGGTTCGTTAATAGGGCTGGGATAGCTTGGTAAGAAGGCATTTATGATGCGCACGACGATATCTGCGCTCGATGAATTGTGGATGCAGAAGAATGGCAAGAACTCCTCCAGCATGGCCTGGCGCTCGGCAGGGTCAAAGTAAGTGTTAGCATGGATGCAGAGCTCTAGGAGTTCCTCCATTGGCCGCTTGAGCTCAGTCTGGTACGGCGGGCTCTCGTGCAAAAAGTCTTGTACCCTGATATCGTTCCATAGCGGCCGCCAGTTGAGGATGAGATCTTCACCAGGTTTCAGGTAGTGTCTTTTCCTACAAAGTATACATCAATGTCCAGACCGAAAGAGTAGAATAACGGGAGGGCACACCTCGTCAGGGTGAGTACCATGCGTGAGAATTGGACTGCAGTTGTGGGGTCCAGGCCTGGGGCGAGAGCAAGAGAATAGTACAGCTTTACGAGCTTTGCCCTCTGTTCCATCGTCATTTCGAACTTAAGATCGAGCCATTCCCGGAGCCGCTTTGTCCAGTGGAGGGCGCCTGGGGAGAAGTCCTCTGCGCGGATGGCGATGAACAGCTCCTTAAGAATTTCCTGCAATGCAGCATCGCGCTGGGGTTCCTCCTCGACATCGAACGGAAGCTGTTGAGAGTAGAGAAGAGTTCGGGGTCGGTAACGCATCTTGTCGTCCTTGTCGGTCTTTGGGTATGGGGGGTCGGGAGGAATGTCTTTAGACGCTGGGCTGGACATCAGAAGAGCGTTTTCAGGCAGCGTAGGGGATTCTGAGAAGCCTAGGCCACCCATATTTTGGTCCAGCAATCCGCGTATGCGGGAGGCATGAGTTAACAGAGGATGAGAGTCGGGGCCGGATTTCAGGAATAGCTAACTCGGTCGTGCCCTGATCTTTGATACTTATCCTCGCATGGAGGGGGTCGTGCAGATGATGTGACAGGTCAGCCGTGGGCAAAAGATTGTTGGGCGTCGGGGTTTGGGCAGTCCTGAACCGCCTTGACATGATAACCAAGCGAGACGAGACAGGTTAGACGGGGTATTCTGCAGGTCTATGGAGTGTATTAGCAATGAGAAAGCGCGGTTAGACGCCGTCGCCTTGGCTTTGGCCAACAAATTGAGGCTCAGACAGACCAAGTTGCGGTGAGTAGCACTCGGTCGCATTCTCTAACCTCTGCTACGTGAGACTAAGTAAGCTTCTGTTGACAATCCTTTGTGGTCTGTCGGTGTTCCATTAGGTACCCAGGCTGTGACTCGGCTGCAGTTAACCCTTGAGCGAATCCATTTTGATGTATGGCCTCAATCTACAAGCAGACGAATTATGACCCTGGCATGTGCCCGAGGAGATCTTATGACTCACGATTGAAGAGAATTTTCCATCGGGCACCCCGGTGGTTTCTAGCTACATGCGCCAGCCGATCTCATTGCGAAGTATTTCGCTTCGTCTCTAGCGGCCTAGTTCCCGCCTGGAGAACTAGGGTCCCTGTTGTGGAAAGCTTGATCCGGCACGCAGCCTCGTACCCGAGCTGACATTAAGCGCTTGTACATGGATTGTATTGTATTGTAATGTTTAACGCCGGGGCGTTCCTAGCAGAGGACAAAGGGCGCCTTCAGCTGCAGCTATTCTGCAGGGGGAGGATTCTAAAGCTATCTACAGATTGAGTTGCGGTTGCGTCAAACACATTGCAATACATGGTTTTCCTTGCCTAATTGAAGGAAGGCCCCAACTTCCTCCAAAAAGCTCCCTTTTCTGTGCCTTCCCCTCTATCAGGCCTCTGTAACCTTCCCCCTTAGGCCTCTTCAAGCCCTCTGAAGAGCCGGCTCGGCCGGCTAGCCTAGGGCGGGAAGACTGCTAGCAGGTCTGACCCCTAGGACTCCGAACCTAGCCGCCGCAAGCAGCTCTTTGCAAGGCCGCAATTACAGCTTTTTCTAGGCTTCATGAAGCAATAATTTAGCCAAGTAGCTTGCTGCTGTCAATAGTAGCTATATAGTCGGATGCATAGCTATTGGTCTGGATGAACTCTCTCGAAAGGTCCGGTATAGCTAGCTGAAGTGGTCGTGGTGCGGTAAAAATTCTGTGGTAGCTTTCCCCCAAAAGGAGCCAAGAAAAATATTTACAGGAGAGAGTGGCTTGTACATGGATGTGGAGGAAAGCAATCCCTCGCGCTGTGGGTCCCCGGTATGGTTTCGCGAACGTAGCAGGGGTTTCGGGCAGCCGCATATGCACCTGCATGGGGCCCTTGCTAGGCTCTATGTACAATGCGGTGCTTAATTGCGCGTAGGCGTCGAAGAAGTCGTGAACAAGGGAGGTGACCTAATCACGACCAATCTATTGTGAGATACCTCTTCAAAGCCTGATTTTTGCCTGAATGGCAATTTCCTGCAAGCTCAGATCCTATCCTTGAGAGGTGTTATTATGGTCAATTTCCGCCAGTGCAATAACAGCGGGCCGGATACTTGAGTTGATGCTTCTGTGCGATTAAGAAGATTATGGCAATTCTCAGTCGCCATATCGGCAGCTCTTTCTCCTCAATCTAGGCACCACAGCACACTTACCGATAGCGATAGGTCTTCGTACCTCAAGGCACCTTGTTACTTCAGCATGGTGATAGAGTAGCGAATCAACTTGCATTGCTCTTCGCGAAGCGTCGGTCATGTGGTCATGTAGCTATATACCGAGAAACGAGGTTGTGTTATGACACAGCTGCATCTCCTTGAACAACCTAGCAGCATGTGGATCACGTCGACTGTGGCTGAAGATGGAAGAGGGCAAGAAGTAGAAACTCTCATCATGAAACTGATGTTCAGAAGCGTACAAAAGCAGCATTCATATGAAAAGTCGATTGAACAACTAATTACCGATAAGCTTGTTTGCCCAGCAACAGACACTTGTCCTCCACCCTAGACTACTTGTGTCGTCCCTTTAAGGTCCAGGTGGCTTCATCCAGCCCGTATCAGCTGATGGAACCCCTAACCGCATCCACAAGTCTTCCTCGCGTACCCAGCGCAGGTCCTCCTTCCGGAGCAGATCTTTGGCTTCGGCGCGCGTCTACCACCGCGAACTAGCTGGAGCGCTTCTTCCGCAGCTTTTAGGAACCGCGGTGGATCCGGCTCGTCTGCATGTTCTTCTGACTTGTCCATCACAATGCCGTCAAACAGTGAACTCGCGAGACGCTCATCGACCCCCTTCCCTCTGTACCTCATCATATACGCTAGATCAAGACGGACCCACTGTAAGGCCCTGTTGTTGCTCTCACGACTTGTCTTGATCAAGAGGGCGTTGAGGAGGCTGATAGGCTCGTCAAGATAGCCTCTGTCGAACAGCAGCAAGCTCTTCAAATGCTTAACTTGACATAGGCGGACGAAGTTCTCTTCATCCTCTAAATTCGCATGTCCCTCAAGCTCCTCGATAATCCTAATGGCCGCGTCGTGTTCCCCAAAATCTCGGTATGCGATGCTCAGGACCAATGCCGTATCCAAGGTCAAGAAATGGGATATAGGCCAGAAACAACGACGGAACTCCAAACCCGGCTTGATATTAGCCAGCGCCTCTGCTTTTTTACAAAACCTCCTATACAAATCTCCCAGAAAGAGTTCCGCCGCGATCCCAAACGAATCTTCAAGCCCGTACTGTTTCTTTCGTTCATCTCGCACCCACTCCATCGCTTTGATGCTCTGGTCAGTGGGACCAACCGATGCATCTACTATGGCGTACCACAGCCTCGCGTTGAGGGCGCCATTACTCTTGGGACCCGTTGTGCGTTTGAACCCATCTAATGCCTGGGAAAGCGTGGATAGAGCCGCTTTCGAGTCGGTCGAGAGATATTCGGCTTGCGCCCTGAAGAAGCGTGAAATATGGGCTTGGGTCTTTGCCACCCACGGCGCTTTGCTGACGTTTGAAAATGTCTGTGTATTCTTCACGCGCTTTACGATGATTGCCGTTGAAAAGAAGTGAGTATGCTGCGTCTGACCGTGCCTGTAGAACCAGACGATGGTCTGGATCCAGTAGTTTTGAGAGACCAGCGGACACCTCTTGTCGGAGTTTGTCCATTTCGCCCATCCGTCCCCTGTCGAAATAGTAAAATCCGAGACGCATGAGTGCAAGCCATTATAGGAGCTTATCATCGCCTTTATGCTCGTAGGTTCGGGCCAGGTCGCTATAGGGCAGCTCAAAGTAGTCATCCAGGTGGATAAGAGCTTTATCGCTCTCGGGCAGACAATTCGACCAAACAGTCAGTGCAATCTCTGCTGACCGAATGGCCTGAAAGTCTCCGGGATCGGTATACGAGTATTCAACCCAATATGCAAACTGAGGTGTTCGAAGAAACTTTGCCACAAGTTCCAACAACGTCTGGTCAGGAGACGTCAATTTCTTGAGATGAATATACCAATTGCGAGCCGCATCGGCGTACGAGATGTTGAATGGTTCTTGGATGGAGTCGTCAAGTCTGAAGCTTTTCTTCAGGCGCTTGCCGATGAGGTCCACACGGGCATAGTCATCTTGGAGAAGAACCTCAAGACATTTCCGAGTCGAAGCCGCGTCAGATTTCGATGGGGTTTCGGTACCCACATTTCGAGCATCTTTGTCGCCATCGAGCGGAGAGTCTCGAACGGAACTATGGCCCGAGACTTGCCTAACGGAGCTGTCCATGAGCTTGTTGGAGAAAACACCTGCCCGCTGGAAGAATAGTAGAGTATTGGCTCTGGTTCGGCTGGCGACTTGAAGTTGCGGGGGCCTCGGGGACGCGGCGGAAGCCTCGTAGAGGTTGAGATGCGTCAGCGGTCGAATGTCAGAGGCGTTTCTCTGCCTGTGGTGCGAAATGTTTGCGGTCGAGGGTTGAGAACGTAGTTCTTACAGCAACGCAAGGCTTTGATCTTTCCCGATCTAACCAGTCATAGAATATAGAACAGAAACTTGGTTCAGGAGCAAGGAAGCCTAATGGGCCTAGAGTGGAGACACACTCGTCAAGGGCATCGATACCGACGGTGACCCTATGGTTTGATATGCAACAAATCCTGACGAGGCATTCAATTGTGGCATTGGCAATGGCAAGACACAGATGGAAAACAGGCTCGCTTACTTTGCCTGCAATCACGTGACGGAGCCAGACAGTTCAGCCCAGCCGTCCCATCTCCCCGTCTTTTACTTTCCAAGCAGCCTTATTCTTTACCTCGAAACGACGGCTAGCATCAATCAGTCATCACCATACTCGGAGTGAAATTTTCTACGCGTTCTTATGTCTATGTCCTCTTTCCCGAGGGTCGTTGAGCGTGGTTGTGGCAGAGCGGCATTGTGAGCCGGGTTGCCGAGAGTCATTTGCTGCGGTAATGCTTCCTAATGAGACGGTCGACAGAGCGGCCGGCAGAGCGGCCGACAAGCTTGCCGTGTACCGTAGGAGCTATGCCCCTCACCGGAATGCTGGATGGCTATGTCATCCTAATTGAGGATTACAAGCGTCTGGAGAGCGACTACGAGGAAGAGTGCGAGGGGAGAGAACGGGGGAAGCAGCTCGCCCGTGGCCAAGACCACAATTCGTTCGCCTGGTCGTTGTCGCTGGGGACGGGTATAACTGTGAGCAGAGTGGCAGGCAAGCTTCCAACTAGGATATATTTCAGCGACGTAGTCAAAGACAGCTTGAAACGTCAGGGACTCGGGAGTTGTGAGGTCGTGGCTCGCGACTACACCAACCTCGTCAGCTTATCCAAGTGTCTGTATCAGAGCGGTCTCTGCGGCGCGAAAAACGTTCCTCTCGTCCCCCACGGCAGGCTTCAACCGATCAAATAGTCTCGCCGGCTTTATCGATGCTGGAGAGTTAAAAGAGAACGCCGATTTCAAGCCCAAAGCAGTCCTACGACTGTACGCAGACAACGTTCAGTGCAACCACATCTACTTTGCCGACCACCACGAGGTGGGCTGCGTCTCTGACCTTACTCCTAATAGGGTTGATCGGGAAAGATTCACCCTCATCCGAACCCCGAGCCTGCTCATCCATGAGGAGTTTAAGAAGATCGACATGGCTATCGAGAAACTTCCCGGTGTTTTTCTCCATATCCAGCTCACATTCACATACTCCGTCCAAGCTCAAGCCAAAAGTAACGGCTCGTTCGCGTCTACGAACACCGACATGCCCTGCCCTTTTCATTACGCAACTGATGGAGGGCCGGCTAGCAACGATCGCAATATGATTTACCGGCTTTACATCGACGGGAAACGCAAATATAGTAATAGCTGCAGATTCGCCCATATCGACGATACAATAACTTCACCTTATACCAATTATGGCAGCGCACCCTCACCCCCTTCTATTGGCAACGGCTCAAAGCTGGATAGAAACATCAACAGCAATTGCCACCCCGGCTCTAGCTTATCCCTCACAAAGCTTAATGTCAACCATATCGACCCTCTCCCAGAGAAACTCGAGATAGCAGACGGATTCTTGGCAGTAAGCGCGGCCAATAACCGACTCGATGCGTGCCTACCTACTCCTGGCGCGGAGTCCACCAGGTGGATTACACGGAGGTCGCCGCTATACTAGGCAATTACTATTCTAAGCCATCACCGTCCATAAATTTGGAGGATGCGGCGAATAGCGAGAAGGGGAGAACGAGATTGTGGTCTTAGATCTCGACGCGCAGGAGAGCTAGCACTTTGCAATAGGGAGGTGTCAAGCATAGGCGTGAGGGTCGAGAAGAACTCGCGCATCTCGGACGATGAAACCTCATTCTGATGCCATCAGCTCGTTCTCATGGGTTAAAGTCACGGTAGAAGATGGGCCGGAATTTCGTTCCACCAGGCGGCTTCCGATAGGAGCACATAGCTAACTACCCTGGACGTAGCAGATCAGACAAAAATCAAGATTCGTTAAAGTACAAAGCGTTTGTTGATTGTAAAGGGCGGTTGGACTGCAAATTCAAGATTCATTTCTTTATACTATGGTGCCAGAGATTTGGGGAAATGTGCATTCACAGTCACGGCCGTTCTAATTTCCGTGGTGCTGCTCTTACTTGCCACTTCATGACTCAAGAATTAAAATATAAATTCCCGCTGATTACTTTACAAAGAATAAGCCTTTCCTGAAAGATCTCCCCGGGGCTCTACTCCAGATGAACGAATCCCTCTGTGAAACAAGCCGGGTCCGTCGTGAGCAAAAGCCTGGGATCGATGACCAGTTCACTCTCGCGCTGCTGTTCGGGCCAGTCTGGGTCGGCCCACGGAAAGAGGTTGGACTGGAATTGCTGGGCCCAAAGACTTTGGCCACCGAAGGCTGCGATGTCGAAGTTCGCTTGTTCTTGAGGTGCTGTCTTGATTATTTGGTAACGCCCTAGGAGCTTTTCGACAACGTCATCACCAGCCTTACCACGTGCTGTGATCAGATGCATGAGTTGCCCACGACTATCTTTGAAAGCCCGGACAGGTCGTTGGAAATCGACTACTGCTGTTGGAAGTGGTAGCTGCGGCCAACAAGGCGGTGATGGAAAAGGAGGCGGCTCTGCCCATGGCCCGAGGCACCACCGTCCACACGACTTATCGTCTGGATCGGTGATGTCGATAACCGCCCTTGAACCCTCTTTTATCTGCAGTAGAACTAATTCACAACCTGGTTCAGAATGACGATAGTTCTTATAGGCCACTTCCTGGGTCACAAGCCAAATATGCATGCGGACATCGACTGTCACTTCCCATAGAGCGGGGGCGATCTCCCGGACGCTTGGAACCAGGAACTCAGACACTTCGAGTTGTGGTGAAGGCTCAACCATGTTTGGTCCAGGGATGCAGCCACGCATACTTCCATTCGAAGCCGTCAAGTTCTCGTGCCCATAGTTAGGGATGTGGCAGTCCACTTTTGCTGATTCATCTCTGCCATCGTTTAGAAGGTGTTGTGCTGGCTCTGTAACCTGGCTCTTGGATACAGTGGGTTCATTCAAGAACTAATTCGAGCGGTCGTCAGTACCGTTACGGTCAGAGAGGTAGGGGAGCTCACTCTGCGGCTTGACTCTACATCAAGCTGTGCGTCATCACCGCCCGCTCCACTGTTCGTGACAGATTGTTTCCGCTTCCTACCTACCTCGGAAGCTAAGTCGGTTCCATCCTTATAGTCATGAACACGCTGCATGTGATCAATTTGATGCGCCTCTCTCGAGAATCCATTCTTAAGAGTAGAGCGCCGGCAACTCTCATATAGGCAAGCAAACTGCTTACCACCATGGACCTGTTCGTGATGTCGCTTTAAAACGCCCTTCGTCGAGAGTGACTTGCCGTTGCATTTCTCATGCTTGCATAGGTAGCGTTTTGTATGAGAACGCATGGCCCTGCTTTTCAAGTTAACGATACGGCCAATAGTGTTTGGTGGGAGATTCCTACCGGATGTTGCACTTGTACTTTTGAGGATTGTGACTATAGTTGGGCTGTCCTTCAAAGGGGCAATGGTATAAATTATCCTTTTGAAGACTGAGATTACGGTCATATTTGTTGCTCTTGCGTAACAAAAGACAAGTACTTGTTCTCTTTGCATCTAGTTGACTAGAGTCTATGGAGGATGATAGGGAGATATAGAAGCTTGGATCAGGACCCACTCCTGCAAAAGCCCCTGGTTCCAATAAACGGTTGACCGGACCAGCCGGTGGGGGGCGCTACTTGCACGGCCCGCGAGATGATCATCGTGGAGGACCTCCTGTAATTAATTGCATCGAGCCTGCAAAGTACACTAGGCAAGGATTCGTCCTGCAGAAAGCTTCTGATGTGGGATGCTAAATCCAAGTTCCTCAACTTGGCTTGGGGCAACAGGGGCACACACAGGCTTCATAAGTGGGATAAGAGGGTATCCACTACACTGTGTGCACCCTAGACGAACAGCTGCCGGACACACGCGTCCGGGTACCCGGGGCGATCTTTGCTCTGGCCGTATTGCGGAGAGAAAACAACAGTAACTGGCAGGCTCAACCCGCCCGCACAACAAGGCTGCGCTAAAACGATGGGGGGGGGGGGAATCTCATTTCACCGGAATTCACAGCCCGTCAGCCGCAAATGCACCTGCACGATGCCCCTGTCAGGGCAAGCAGGGACCACCTGAATCTGCTATCTGTTCAACAGTCAGCAGCCAATACCAAACAGGCTAGCCTCCATGCGGATCCAAATTCGGCAAGAAGCTCGTGGCGGGATCTCAAGCCACTTTTAGGGTAGCCGTTCATGATTCCCCCCGAGCCGAGGAATGTACCGGTTGGAGCCGTGGGATTTAGCGCTGTGGCACCTGCGATGTCAGGATGGCTCCAGAAAGACCATGGCGAGGTGAAACAGTCTAAGTAGGCGGCACAGATCTTGAGTCAAGGTAGTAGACAAAGAACAACAGGACTACACAGGCCAATTCGCCTCGGCCTTTTATCAGCACGTTGGCTCTGGCTTCTGTTGTGACAGTTCTATAGGGTTCAAATCGGGCGAATGTGCAGGCCAACCGATAAATCCAATGCCGTGTTCTGTCAGCCACTCTACCGTAAATTGTGCTATTTGAGCCTCCGCATTGTCTTATTGGAATCGTCGTGTACCCTATTAATCGGTAAATAGAGCTTCTGACACAGGTGCCAGCTCCCAGGGGTGGCAGTACCAGGCATAAACATGGAGAGTACAGAATGACTCTCCCATTGACGCTGAACTCATATTGCCCTAGGCCAACTGAGGCCATTCGTCATTCTGTCGTTCGACCTAACCCTTAAACTCCCCGGCTTTTCAAATTATCCCTCTCGGACTACAGATGAAAGCTGCCCGAGTATTGCGTTATTGGACACACCTCTGTCCCCACAGCAGCCCACCTGTGATGACCCGGATGTCGTGCTGGAACCACCATTTCGAAACTCTCCGGATTTGCTGCTTTCCGATGAGAGTGAAGGCAGCAGTTCCAGACTCGTTAGACCACGTTTACCACTCTGCCAGAGTATGAGCATGGGGAACGGCGCCCCATATGGCTTGGACATATCATATAGTCAGGTTAAAGTCGCTGGTATGACTCAACTTGTTATCCTATGTAGGTGTCGAGGCCTCATCTGGGCCTTGTCGTAGTGCCTGCAGGCAGACAGGCAAGAGCCAGCGCACTAGACGTCCTTCGAGAAGGGACTGCCAAGTTTGACAGAAATGATAGTAAGAAGATTACTTGTAAGATCTTAGGGCAATCGTACTCGAATCAGTAGCCGTACCTCGTTGATAGCAACGCAGGTCGCTGAACAATTAAAGGTAGCCTGAGCTGAGCCATGGATTCGTATCTACTTGTACGGATGTCACCCAAGGGTAGAGCCAATGCGTTTGCCCAGTTTTAGCCATTGGGTTCGGGGCACTTACTTGTTCAGTGAAAATCGAACGTATTGGCGAAAGGGCTCCGCGACAAACTGGATGTTTTTGAGTCTGTATTTCTGAACTTAGGACAAGTTTGGGATGTTAAGGAGAGGCTGGTTGATGTTGAATGCATCCTCTGCTGAAGTAACGAAGCTTATGATCTAAACCTTTCTTGCTTCTCGAGCTCCGTATTGCGTCGCGTCTATGTCGACCACTAGTACGTTGTGCACGCGGCTATAGTGGCAGGTAGTCGGAAGGATCACATTCGGTGGTGCTTAGTTGGATTGCTACGTATAGTAAGCTGCCCGCAAAAGCGTTCCATTCATTTTGCAGACCACCTGGCATGATAGCGCATGAGGCGCGAAAGTGCACTGTTGAAAATGATTAGATTAGATGAAACTGATGATCTCTCACGCAGCTTTCAGGTCCTGGATGTTGGACATAGGACTTTCATCTAGAACTCCTAGAACTCGAGCTCTAGAAGGACGACTCAAAGATACAAGGTCCTAAAAGGTCCTTTGATTGAGAAAACAATGAAGAACGACCCTTTTACACCTAAAGGCCAACATATACTTCTCTTTCCGTTTCATCAGTATCGCGAAAGTCAACAAGGCCCAGAAGAAAAAGGGAACGAAGCAACCATTAAAACCAGGAGACGACGACGACTATGGTCTTGGAAGCCAAGGTTGTTTATAAAATACCTGGGAACGACTGTCTGGTTTAACCTATCTCATTCTGTGCGTCTACCCACATCTCTATTCTATAAACACTATATGCAGGCACCCCACCCGACTCCCCCCGTCCCCGTCGACATGCATGTCACTACACCCTAAACAGTCAATCACCTAGTACCTAAAGCCCGATCTCACTGAACAGTCATAACCTTTGACTTGAGCTCCTTCTGTTTCATGGCCGCTTCAATCCACCCAGCGGCATCGTCAACATCCCTACACCGGCTCTTCTTTCTCTTGAGCAGGAACTCCTGAATCTCAGCTGGCGAGAACATGTATTCGGGTATGAGACTTCCAAATTTCTCTGAGATACCCCTAAGTTCCTCGTTTGAGAAAGATCGTTCCACATGCTTGCCAGCGTCTGCCGTGCCATTGATGCTTCCATTGGCTGCAGCAGGCTTGGGCGACGCGTGCATCTCGGCCATGGGTGCTGGATTGGCCCGCCCTTACGTGCTAGCCAACAAAATACAGATATGCCTATTAATACGCGTGTCCTCGGATATTTTGCTTCGACAATTACATGCCCCTGATGGTCGCGCTCCGAGCTTCTCACCACTCATCTTCCTCAACGCAATTCTTGAACTTAACAACAACAACTCGAAAACTCTGATTCTCCGCGATAAGACTTGGCAACGTGGCCTCCACAACTCATCCTCCACAGCCGGTTCCTCCATCCATTCCTCGGTCACAGCAGCTGCTCGATCCAGGCCTGGTTGGCGCACAATTCGACGATTTCTGGATCTTCGTCTTGGGGATCGTTATTTGCCAACTCGCGCAGTTTACTGCGCTGTTCTTTGACAACTTTATCGACTTGTCGTTTCGTCTTGAACAATCTGGCGAGGACGTCATAGCCAAATAACGCTAGGTTGGCCTATCCGGCTGCGTCTAGATCGGAAGCGTTGTGCTTGAAGGTTTCACTTCGTTGAAGATCCTTAAACGAAGGTGTCTCTATCCGCAGTTCTCGTTTTATTTCCAAGATACGATGCTCTGACTGAGTGAATCGGCGCTGCAACGCTATCATGATGTCGCTGGGAGGGTTAGTCCCGATGACAGTTGGAAGTACGTTCGCCATTGTGATTGAGGTTTTTGAGGTCTTTGCGAATTTGAGGTGAAGGTGGAAAGGAATGGCCTCATTTGGGCTAGTAGAGCAGGCATTCTTATAGCCATTGAGGAGCGTAATAACTTCTCATGGTGCATCTCGGTATGACTCCTTGCCGCTACGCAGCATTGAAGTCGAAAAAAAAAGAGGCAATTATGTTAGCATTGGGTTATGATGCTATTGATGTGGAAAAAAACTGTGTTTTTTTTTTAGCTGTGGAAGCCATACCCTTGATGGGAATAAGCAGATAGATAGATAGACCCAAGATCCCCCAATTCCCTGTACCGGCAGAATCCTCAAGCCTAGTGCAAGCACAGAATACCGATACGGTCCTCAAGGTCAGCCCCTTAGCGAGATACCACGCCCATGGGGATATCAGCTTGAAGGAGAGTGGCATGTTGGTTACCTATATCAACAGCTTCAGGAACGGCAACAGCGGCCCAATCCTGATACCAATCCGATCTGGTCTCGAAGCCACCTGAGGCTTATGGATCAGTCATATCGCCAACAGGGATATACTGTTCCAGGCACGAATTGGCCCTCCCCAGCTGTAGGTATGACTACCTACCAACCAGCCATTGAAGCCATAGAGAGTACAGGAATTCGCGTGTGTAACGTCGATCGAAATGGCTATGTCCAGTGGATCTGGCAGGGGAGGGAGTAATTATGTTGACCAGCTGTATCTCCAGGGATGCCGGCGCAAAGGGTATGCTTTGTAGGCTATCCCATAGCTTTGCTTATTATATTTCAAATACTTCGGCGCTGCCCCTAAATGCACCTTTTTATCAAATATCTCAAATGTCGGTGCATAAGGCATTGTGAGATCACACGCGATGTATCGCGTAGGGAGTCACGGCTGCGGACTCTTTTGGGGCCTACGAGCGGCCCACTAGATAGAACGAGATTATCCTCCTTTTCTCCCCTCTTTAGAATATATGTTGTGACTTGTGATGATGTATGTGTCAGTGTCCATAGCAGGTATTCTGATAGAGATCCATGGCACTTCTTCTGACCAATCACCGGAAGAAGCGCCGTTTCCTCTGGACCAATCACGACCTTCGACCTCTCTCTGGCACGCCAAGCGTCAAGGGGCCCTACGAGCTCAGCATGAACAAGTCCGACTAGCTACTATCTCTATTGCCTACGAAATATCGCTTTAATTCACTTATACGCCCATTTTCGTCTTCTCTCAATCTCCCCCTTAGAAATCATCGCAATGCCCACCCTCTCGTCGCGTTGTGCGACCGTTTTCCCCTTGTGCGCGTAACCCCACTCTGTTTCTGCACGCGACCAAGCAGAAATCGACAAAATCACTCTCTTCACACCAGAAGTGGAGCAGGTTGTACTTACGTGGGCCTTGTTACAGCCACTTGTGGCACACAGGTGCCAGCCACATTTTACCCCGCCTTGCCCAGCTTTAGCTGCCGGCTGCCTGTTCATACGTACTTAGAGGAATCAAGCACCTCCATCATCACCGCAATCACTTGTTATTTCAGCCTGGAGGCGTGTTACTTAGGGACATCATATACAATATCGTCCTCTCCGACAACACGCCAACGCTGTAGGTATTTCAGGCACCCGCTCACTCATCGCAAACTCCGATCGATTGTGGTTGACGAATTATTCATTCTTTACAGTCAATGAATTTTTCATTGCATTGCTGACCGATTCTACTATTAACTGAACCGTCAAAGCATCTTTTCATGTCGGACGGCACTTACAGGCCCAGTTGCATGACCGCAGTCTTTGATCGACTCCAGAGCCTTTGACATGGCTATGCATAATTACAAAGCAACTTACTGCATGTCAGTCACAAAGATTCTGTTACCGGCTGTATTAGTCTGAAGCGAGCTGGAGGCTTCTAGTCTAGTAAGAGCTCGTCAAAGCCGAGTGAAGGCTGAGACTACTATTTAACCAAGCCCAGCGTCCCTTCTTCTTTAGAACCCTCCTCAACCTGGACCATTCATAGGCTGAGCAGTAGTCGCCTCTAGCTATATCTGACTCTTTGTTATTTGAGACGACTATACTCCTACCAGCGCCACAGCACACGTCGGCCCATCATGCTCTCTGACGAACTGTCAGTCCTGCTACAGGTAATCAAAGGCTGCAATGTTCTTCTTCCCGATACCGTAACGCACCAAAAAGCCGCAGCATGTTTCTTTTGGAACGTCATGTATCACTCGGGATCCATCGAGGTCGAAGAAACTTGGCCCTTGTCTGCGACTGCCAAACAGTCGCTTCTGGCCCAGACCCAGAAGACCTTTGAAGATGAAGCGCAACAACTACTCAAGGTATATCCGATTTTATCTTTGGAACTTTCTTTCTAACCGGTGTCTCGTTTGACATTAGAATGCACGCATGTGCATACTCGCCCCTGGGCGTCGGCCTCGGCGACTATCAATGGCTTCTAATGGCGTCGGCTTGTCTCAAGCTATATTCTATGTCAAAGACATGTTCTTTTCCATCGAAGCTATTGTCCAGATCTTGGCACATATACACTGCGAGTATTACGGCGAATGGTTCAGATGGACCGAATCCCTTCTCTGCGGTGGTCCACGCCGTATTAACGGACCTCATCGATTCCAGGATCTCGTTGCACTTCTAATTATGCATCTTGACAATGTTGACGATATTGAAGGTATCCTCGATAATGCGCACGGATTCATCGGTCTCAATTGGCGCGGATAACTCCGGAATCTTCTCTGGGAGGAGGCCAAGCCTTAGGCATGAAGCGTTGACGGAGAGGTTGTTCGTTGAACTGGATAGACGGGATTGATCAAGTGGGAGCGACTTTGGTATTATTGATTGATGGTAGTGTTCTTATGATGGAACATGCTCCATCTGCTGTGACAGGCTTGCGATAATACTGTAGCATGAATACTACGACTTTCTTATTGCATTCTTGCTAGTATCGAACCGCAAGATACTCAAGTCCCGAGAGACCACTCTGCGGAGAATGATTATCATAATCATATGTCGCTTTGCTTATGAGCAGTAATTATTGTCTGTCTAACGCCTTTTCTGGCCCAATATTGCAAAAGTAACGGCGGAGCTATTTACGAGTCCCATGGCTCTTCGATCATGGCAAAGGCTATAGATGTCAGGTTTCGGATATGGCTGGGACCTCACTTGGGAAGAAGCCCCCCTCCGTCTCCCCGCCTCAATACTCTCAGGCATAGCAGAGCAACACATCAGCAGAGGAACGCCTTAGTGTAAAAAAGAGCCGCATCTCAGTCATTCCAATGCTATGCAATACAGTAAGATCAATAGCAGCCTCCCTCGAGCCGCATTACCAGATCCATCCTGCTTTAACTCGCTTTATCCAAGCTAGAATTTACCTCTTACCTAGATCAGACATAGATAGACCTCATGCTCACACAACCACAACTATCACGATTCGCATTCTCATCACGTGCCCGCCACAAAATTTCGCCCAGGGTCACGGACGAAGCTCATGATCCATTCTGATTATCCAGCCAGGATCGTTACTTTGGCCCGTCTCAGGACGCCATGACGATTGCCCATTCCTATATACAGCCCCATTGACAGGCATCGGCCCTGAATAGCAACGAATCGGACCCGTCATTCAACTCTATTCGCAACGTATGTAAGACTAGGAATGGCAGAAGAGTCAAGCCGGACAGGGCCTCCAATTCATTGACCTTCAAGCTGATCAATGCGGCGTAGACGAAGCTAAGCACACCTGCAACTAAATAGCATCGCAGGTTTAGATATACGAACGCGTGGCTGCCAAGACTTTAAGTCTCGTGACGGATTTTGGCGAGCACTGTTTGTAGACATTGAAAGATCGCCCTGAGGAGGCCGAAAAGAAACGCAACGAAGGGCAAACAAGAAGGAACGAAGAGATGCGGGATGAACAGCACAGCGAGCGGCGTCTTCAGCATCACAGAACGCAGCGAGTGGCATAACTGAATAGCATTGACACTTTTGAATACAGCACTGAGGTCTGTCAGCAGGATATTGACAAGCAGGGTTATCCGTAGAAAGTCATCCTCGTGGAGGAGGGATTGGGAAGTTTGAAGGTCAATCCTAGGTCTTTTTGGACGAGGACCTTAATGATACGGGGCGTATGGTTGTGCAGACATTGGGGAAAGCAAAGTGAGCTAAGGTGAATGTAGATGGAGAGATCGTGACGTGAAAGTAGTGGTGTCGGGGTTTGAGGAGGGTGGTGGTTGGAGCTGCGGATACCCTGGAGCTAATACTGAACAATTAGACGTTTATCTTTGCTGTTCTTTTGATCTTTCACCATGATCAAATCCTAGCAGATGGGTCATCGGCTTTATATTAGATGTAAGAGTTGTCTCATGATAGTCAAGACTGTTTTGGAGGACCTCACCAGCTGAATGAATGTATCTCTTGTGTGCTTTGCTATGCTTACCATGGGTAAATCATTACCTATGGATACGTCGATATTGGTGTCCGTTGGCAAGCCATCATTCCTCATATGTGTTCTCAGGCATCGCGATATGTCGTACACTGCGGCTTTTACCACGTCCAAGATTGGGCTATATCTCTTGTTTGATACGAGGTTACCTCCCCCTATGTCATTGGGCTTCCCACAACAAGATGTTCAGTAACTATAGATTAGGACAATCTGCAGGGTAGAGACTTTAATCTGGACCGCAAACCTAGAAAGTGGTATACTGGCTGGGTTTAGCGCCAACGGTGGTAACCGCACTACTGGGTACTCGTGGTGGCGACTGAGGGAGGACATGCCGGTTCATGGTGGGGAACTCACCACGCTGCTAGAGAAGTTTTCTTTCCATTACTACAATCGTTCTTTTGATGTGAAGGACCCGAAAGGAGGTGAATCTTGAGCCGATGGTGATGTTAGAGGATCATCTCATCGAGATATGTTACCCGCCGCTCAAGACATTCATTCCCTTCCGTACTCGCAACCGCTCCTCCAGTCAACCAAAACTCACCATCGCAACAATATTTACTCTCTGTAGAAGCCCTAGTTAAGTAATAAGCGCAATTGGTTTCGCGATGAAATTTCCCGCTGCCATTGAGATAGCTCCAAGGAACCGCGGTATGCTGTTGCCATCTTAATATTTGAATAATGGAAACCCCTGCTGTTGTTTGCAACC
This sequence comes from Fusarium albosuccineum, assembly GCA_012931995.1. Taxonomy (NCBI): domain Eukaryota; kingdom Fungi; phylum Ascomycota; class Sordariomycetes; order Hypocreales; family Nectriaceae; genus Fusarium; species Fusarium albosuccineum. Next base: position 2,445 of record JAADYS010000173.1, on the reverse strand, counting down.
TAGAACATCTATTATCTAAGGCGTTATCTTGGGTAAACTTGATGAGGCAAGGTGACGACTTTTCTGGCGATGTAGCCAGAGAGGCAGTTTGTTAAGGTTACTGTGTTGCATAGCATTGGGCCGATTCAAAATGCCATTTTGTGTATTTTAAAGTGTTCTGTTCTTTTGCAGATGTGTTACTCTCTTACATCCAAGTGTGTGTGGGAGAAATGAAAACTAACACTAGAGGTTTACTGTGATGGGGCCCTGCCTCTTTGTTAATCACAAGCATTTGTCCTAGTCACCATGGAGGCCACTAAGAAGTATATGACCGTTCCCAGGTGAATAATGAATAGATATACTAAGTTCCCCGAGTATTAATCCGCCGGCCTCCCGAGATATTTTGTTTTGAAGACATATCCATCGGTCTGGCGGTATGTCTGAGAGGTACTTGACCTCGCCCCGACCCCCACGTGCCACTGCGGTAGGCTTTGCGTCGTTTAGAAGTACGGGTGTAATCTTGGTCCGAGGCAGCCGCATATGACCTGCTGTATACTCTATGAGTAATACTCCGAAAGGCTTTCCGTGGTTTTCGGCCCATGCCTCTCCTGTCGTCGCGACTTAAATACCTCGAATGGCGGCTGTCTTCGCTCCGATCCTTAAAGAGTCCGGAACATTGAGAACCTGTCCACGGGAGTATATCCCTAACTAGCTGCCTGGCGATTCCATCGAGATCAGAGTCGCTTTTGATAGGGATTTTTTGATGTACGAGCTCTCGGAATCGGTTGATAGATTTATCGATCTCCAATAAGTATGTCGTGTTAGGTCGACCTCTGCGGTCTTCCTTTCCATAAGGATGATTTCTGTTTTCGAGATGACGATTTCCACGAAATGATGTTGTGAACCTGCGATAGTAATATTAGACAGATCGTCTTTGATACGCGTAGTCAATACTAACCCTTCATCTAAAGAGGGATTCTCATTTTTCACCTCAAGCTGAGCAAAAATAGAGGATTCATAGGATATTTCTGCCATTTTACTGAATGTTAAAATAGCCTGATGTTTAAGTAGGGACACGCGTCGATTCTAATGGGATACGAGCTATATTTAAGCGATGAAACATTTGTCATCAACCCCCTTTTTCAACAGCGAAAGCTAGAAGACGGAGGCAGTGACTTACGTACGCCAACCTAAATCCTCGCATGCCACATGGCTGCCTAAAGGAGGATCGACGAAACAGCTACTGAGTTCACAGATTAATATCTTGCCGCACCGAGTGACGCGCATCATTAATTTGCCATGTTTTACATGATCATACAGTGTTTCTATTTACTGCATTCTCAATGTCGCCGAGAGACATGACAACGTCTGTAAGTCTGTAGTTGACATACGGTCAGACATAGAAGGACCATGAATGCAAAAAAAGGGACCCCTGAACACAATCTCGATTAGACATAGCTAGCTGTTATCAACGAATCGACTAGTGAGGTACTGTGTTATAGAATATGAGTATAGAGTCGGTGATATACCCCAATGTAATTATTTTTATACTGTTACTTCTTTACCTAGCCAAGTGCTGTGGCAGACGGCATCGAATGAGTCACCCGACCCGTCTAACACATACCGTAGCATCTCACGAAATTCGCTCACTTTTTTATCCCCGTTTTTCCACTTTTACCCGTAAAACTGCCAGAATATGGCTGTGTGATTGGCTACTAGGCTTAGCGTGAACGCTTAAAAAGTGAGCGAATCTCGTGAGATCCTACGGTAGTTCTGAAGGTTTAACCAAGTTTCCTTCTAATAATCACAAAACCTTAGAGGCGTACGTCCACTCCTACATTCCTCTATCTCAGTTATGTGCTTTTCTCTGCATTACGCTCTTAAGCGTAGTTCGCCTCCAAGTATCTGATATATCTATAACTCGCTAGGTAACTTACACAATACTTAGGTTGAAGCCTATGACGGTATAAATAATGGCAATCTTTTCGCCACTTAAGCCCTGGTCCTTTAGGAGAAAGCTAGAGGGTAAGTAGTAATTCTTCTAGTTAATAGGACTTTATTTAATACTTATAGACTATAGGGAACTACCAACAAAGAATAGCAAATAACTAATAGAGCCGGCAAGATATTAATAGAACCTATAGACTAGTAGCGATTTTTATTAAGATCTTAGTAAATAGGTAGTTTTATACCGTCAAGCATAGATAAAGTAGAGCAGGCAGTAGACATATAATAATACACTCTAGTATATAATTAAAGATACAGGGTAAATCAAAACAAGTATCCGCCCTTCTTTGCTCAAGAAAGAAATATTAGGCATAGACTATATACGCCACATGTGGCTTATATAGTTCATTCACTGTGGGTCAGATGTAGACTAATTACATTTCGGTCGATTGCAGCTGTTGAATTATAGGGCATTTAAGGGATAACAGGACCAAAGGGCGCTAACAGCAGCGCTGTATT
>JAADYS010000171.1:0-75120 GCA_012931995.1 Fusarium albosuccineum | reverse complement strand
GTAAAATATAACACACACAAATGCCGGTTACTCAACTTTTTATTACTGGTATATGATGCTTTGTCTCGGGTGGCTGCTTGGTCGTTTGACCTCTGTGTGTTTCCTTTGCCGCTGCTTTGGTAGATGCCCATATTTCCAATCACATATTAATGTTCGCTTAGGAATAACGAGAGAAAACTCCATATAATCTTTATATAACCCGCAATGCATAGCACGATATGACTACCTACCTAGCCTCATGGGAACAAGAAAAACTTAAAATCCACATCCACAAAAATGAACCGTGCAACTGAAGGATCGAGTAAAGGCACAACAATGACTTTCCTTCCCAAACACCAGCCACCACAGCCACAAGAGGCTGTGCACACACTCAATTAAGCTCCCTACCTACAGCAACGCGTCAAACGCGTCTCCTTCACGCTCACACCTGTCGCAATATTCTCTCTCTGTCCTGCGCCACTCTAACATCAGCATCTCGGAAAAACCCATCAGAAGCGGGACACAATTGATTGCGCTGGGAATGAGCGACTTCAACTTTAACAACGGGAATCGGGCATTCCTCCAGGCCATCCTGGCCAGAGGATCCATCACCTTCGAAGAAGCCCGACCAATCCTTGCTGCGATATTCAATGCCGACCGTAGCGGCGATAGCGAAGCAGATGTGATTCGGCCGGGCCAAATCACCGAAGAGCACTTCCAGGAGTATCTCGACAAGGCATCTGAAGCCGCATCACACTTCGACTACGAGATTCGGTCCACAATCCACCAAGTAACCAAGCGTCGCATCTATGCCCTGGTCAACACCACATCCGACCCACAGACCCAGCTCGCCACAACATACTCTCCCGATGAACTGTCCTTCATCAAACGAGTCTTCGATGCCATGTTCGAGAGGTTCAACACACCGCGCGTGGAGGTAATCGCCATCACGGAAATGCAAGCTATCAAGCTGGCACGGCCGAACCGACGAGAGAGCCAAGTCGACGTCGATGCGCAAACACAGACATCCGTCGACAAGGGCCTGAAGCATAGTGAAGTGGAAGCCGTACTAGCGAGCCTGGTCGAAGGAGGCTGGTTTGAGAAGAGCAGTGAAGGGTTCTACACATTGTCGCCTCGAGCGTTGCTCGAACTACGGCCTTGGCTGGTTGAGACATACAACGATCCGGACCTTGGACCACGCGACTGGCAGCGGATCAAGTTTTGCGAGGCATGCAAGGACATCGTGACGATTGGTCTAAGGTGCTCTGAGCTTGACTGCAACTTCCGACTACACGAAGTCTGTGAAGATAGGTTCTGGCGAACTAGGCGGGAGAAGAGATGCCCTAAGTGCTCCTTGGAGTGGACGGGCCAGAAGTACACGGGTGAAAGAGCTGTAACATCAACCGAGGCCTTCCAGAGAGGACGACGGAGAGGTGGCGGTTGGCGAAGAAGCACGCTGGCAGACGATATCATTCACGATGAAGGGGGCGCAGATGAACCCGATGGAGAGGATGACGAGAACCTCAACGACGACGAGTGAAGAGTGCGAATTGCTTGACTGCATTTTTCTTCAGGATTCATAGATACCCAGGGTCATTATCGGAAATGGTTCGGAGCTTGGCGCCGTCGACGTCTAATCTTCAAGCCCCCACCCACACGCATTAATAAACAACCTTGAAAAATTGTGATCCGTCCTGCCGCCTCAATTCCCAAAAGCTGTCAGCAGTTGAATGTCGATCACGAAATAGCGTGCGACGTCAGAGCGCAGCGTGGGGTTTGAAAACAGAGGGGAGGGCCTGGAGGGGTAGGGACTAGGGAGCTCGACACCTACAGTACCTACCTAACCTAGCCACGTACGCTTTCCATGACATCACATGTGATGTGGCTGTGCAAGCTCTCGATTCGCCTGCAATGTCTGGGACTGAAACAAAGGCGAATCATGGAAGCGCGCGTCTACATGCGAAGCTCCATCGCCCTTTGAGCGTTTCTAAAGACTGGGCGGCCTCTCTTTGTGGTTCTTAGTCGTTAAATAGCACCAAACATCACTTGCTAAACCTGCAACCCTCCCTACTTTCCGACTGCGACGCTGCGAAACAACCAAGAAACAATCATGTTGGAGTACTTCTCATACAAGAAGATCAAGAAGCACAAGGCCGAAAAAGCGGCCGCAGAGGAGGCTGCGCAAAAGACCCATGTGGAGTCTACAGCAGATCAAACCCATGCGACCGTGCCTGAGATCAGAACCGATGCAGGCGAAGGATCTGGCGGACGTCAAGAGCGGCATAACATCGAACACCGCCTCAGCTCTGACACCCCCCCGCTGAGTCCGGTCCTCGACAAAGACGACGAGTCCTGGCTTCGAAGTATCCTCGAAGACGACAGTCCGCCGCCGCCACTACCCCCGCGCATCAACACTCCTCAGATCGACCTGTCGTCCGCCTCTGAGAGCGAGCTAGAGGCGGGCAAAGACAAGGACGACTCCAAGAGTAAGAAGAAGGAGAAGGAGCGCAAGAAGAAAGAGGAAAAGGACAAGAAGAAGGAAAAGAAAGAGAAGGAAAAAGAAGAGAAACATCCTAACCGCCTCACGGCTTTGTTCACACGGCACAAGAAGCAGGAGGATGGGCTCAAGCCAGAGGACGATGTCACCGCCCAGGAAGCTGAGAAGGAGACAAATGACCTTGGCAATGTGCTTGACCGTCTGAACCTCCAGGCGAAGAACAACAAGATCGTATCGCTCTCCAACGAGTCATCTGATCTCTTGCAACGCTTCACACAGGTCTTCAAGGATCTTGCCAACGGCGTACCGACGGCATACAATGATCTCTCGAGCCTCATCGAGGATCGCGATGGCGCTATCAACCGTGGCTTTGAGAAGTTGCCTTCATCTCTCAAGAAGCTCGTCACTCAGCTTCCAGAGAAATTGACGTCGTCCCTGGCGCCTGAGCTGCTGGCGGCGGCTGCGGAGAGCCAGGGCCTCAAGGCCGAGGCAGCAGAAAAGGGCCTTAAAGAAGCTGCTACCAATCTCCTTACGCCCAAGAACTTGACTGAGCTGGTGACAAAGCCGGGTGCTGTTGTCAGTATGCTCAAGGCAATTGTCAATGCTTTGAAGGTTCGGTGGCCCGCCTTCATCGGGACAAACGTCATCTGGAGCGTTGCGCTGTTCTGTAAGTTTCCCCACCTTTACGCGATCCTCGGTATTCAGTTGCTGACATTCGTAGTGCTCATGTTTGTGCTCTGGTACTGTCACAAACGAGGACGGGAGGTCCGACTGGAGCGGGAGAAGTCTGATGCTGAAACCCCTATTGATGGCAGTGACCGGATCGAGGAGCTTCCTGACGATCCTCAACTGCCTGCTCCAGAGACGACCACCTCGGATAGAAACCAATATGGGACAACGAGGGGAGAACCAGTGTCGCCCCTTTCTGAGCCGTCACCGGTACTTGTCGAACCGGCAGTACCACAGACTTCGGCTCGCCCTTGAAAACCGCCCATGACGTATGTGTTTTCATACTGGCGCCGAGTGTTTCCGAATGGTAATGAGCAATATGTTATGATATACGCTATGACAATGAAAGGTATGGGAATGGAAGACTGGGATAAGATGGATACCAGGTTTCATTAGTGATGAGTAACTTGCGTGAATAATGAACTTTGATTTCTGCGTTGCCACAGTGGGTATCTTTAATTAATAAGACCAGTCATGATGCATCATAGAACCTCGTCTTGCTGGCTTCATAGAAAGCCTCAATCATCCTGTACCAGCTCCTTGATCTCTTCTCGTCCCGGCGCCATGGCGACAGCTTCACTCTTGGCACTCACGCCCTGGCGATCTGTGGCGCCGCCGCCATCTTGCATCCAAAAGTCGACTTCGTCGACAATGTCGTAGACGATATCCTCGGCAATCTGATCGCAATAACGTTCGCTCACAGCGTGGACCTTAGCCAGCCGTGTGTTTGACGATGGGACCATGTCGACCTCACCGTTTGTAGTATCGTAGCCGGGAGGAGGATACCAGAAATCTGGACCAAAGTTGACCTCGGCGGCTCCGCCACGGAATACACTCACCGCAGGGTAATACCCGAGCATGCCGTCGTCGAGACCTTCACGGGCGCCAACCTGGGGCATGGGGCGAGAGGCCGGGGGCAAAAAGCCGAGGAGGTCCTCAAAGGCTGTACCCATGAGAACACCGTTCTTGTAAACTCGGATGCAGGAGTTGGGAAGGGTGCGGAGACCTGGAGTAGGGTGAGTGGGCCCAGGAGCTACTGAAGAACCGGTTGATCCTGTGCCGGCTGGGTTCATGAGATCCTCCAGCTCCTTTGTAGTGTGATACTCAATCTTCTCAAAGTAGGTATGGGCTTTGAAGCGGATGGGTACGCGATCGCGCACAATGTTGGGTGCTTCAGCCGTGGGCGGAGGCTCCTCGTCAGCTAGGTCGACAACTGGATTATACTGCCCAGACATGATCTTGCGGTGCAAATGTTCCGATGGCAATTGGATCTCCAGCCCGATAACATCGCCCTCCCGGATGCCTTCACCCTTAGGGAAGAACTCCTTGGGCCGCGACATATGCACCTTTTCTCCTGCGACATCCCGGATGCCATAGCTGTAGGCGTCAAATCCTACGGGTGCATCTAATGATGCCTCGCGTCTCGCCCAGCCCATGCGGACGTGTCGTCCACCATCCAGTTTGGAGTCGCCATCCTTGGGTGGGCGTATCCCTTGCGTGATCTTGCACTCCCAGTACCACCGACCTTCCCTGACGGCCACGTTCGCCCGGGCCATGCGAAACCCTTTATCAGTTGTGACTTGTCGCGCCGACTTGTCGAAGAAGACGTGCCCCGCCGAGTCCTCGAAGCTTATGCGGGGCCCGAAGGGTTCAGGTTCTGTTCCTCGATAGTAGATCATGGAGGGGAAGAGGGGGTCGGCGATACAATGCGTGTAGCGGAAGTTTTTTTTGTTAGAAACACTTGCTGCGTCAGTATCAGGTTCCAGTGGGTTGGTGTTGGGCAAGTCCAACTTACTGATCAGACGTCTCGAAAAACTCGACCGCGTCACCGCCTGAGGTTGTGATTTCGTGGTGCATCGTCATGACAGGTCCCCGAGGCAGATCAAAATCGGATGGCTTAGGAGGCGCAAGTTTGTATCGCAATGGGCTCGACTTGCTCTGCTTTGGCTCCTTTGCTTTCGGATCGGGTGTCGCGCGAGCACTGTCACCGCCAAGGGCGCTGCCCTTGGACTCGCGCTTCTTGAGCGTGTCCTTCTTTGCGCGAGCAGACTTGGAGCGGGCAGCCTGGGCAGCATCTTCGGGCGCGAGAGAGTCGGAGGGCTTGACTTCGGGGTTCAATGGCGAGGGAACGACAGGGCTGTGACGACCTTCTTCGAGAGCGCGCTTTTGCGGGATCGAGGATAGGGGCAGGGTTGGAGTGGGCTCCCGTTTGGGGCTGCTGCCAAGCTCGGAGGTCATGGCGAAAGATGGACGAGCTCGTCGGTCGCGAGCGAGGGGGTTGCGATGCGCCCTGACAAGATCAATTCGATGTTGATGATGAGGTTGCTGCTCAAAACGGTGAGGATTGCGATTCGCATCTAAAGGCCCACCCACCTCGGCTCGGCTGTACCTACCGGTAGCCTCGCGTTAGAAGTTGGAGAAAGTGTGGCGCATTAGATAAGAGGCTGGCGTCGGCGTACCTTGGCAGATAAGAAAAGAGGGACCCGATCTCGGACTAGCGTGCGCCGGATCTTGGTGCTAGGGACGACGATCCCCTGCCCACCTCGAAAGCCGGGCACCAATTTCTCCGTTCTGAGGGCGGGCGGGCCAATGAGGGCCGAGACAATGTAATACCTCGTATAGGGGCGGCCGACTGAAGAGCCGCGTGAGGAGGGGGCCGCTAGAACCTCTCAATCTAAGGGCCGGTGGCCCCCTGTGAGGGCACCTTGCGAAGGGTCCACGGGTGGTTTGGGCGCTGAGGGCAGCTGCCGGGGCCTGGAGAAGATCTGGAAGCCTCAGAGAGAGACGTTTGACAGCCCGGGGAACGACTGACCCCCAACCTGAGCCCACGCTGGCGTACGGCCAACAGCCAAGTCATGGAACCGCCATGGGGGTTTGACAGGTTGCGGGCTCCAGCTCCAGGCTGTCGGAAACGGCATTTCGCCCAGGCTAGAGCGACACTACTGGGGATATGGTGCTATGAATGGTTCTAGAGCAGGCCGTCGTTTTAACCCCAACCCAGCGCCGACACTGGCCGCTGGCTGGCAGTCAGCCCATGCTGGGTCCTCTTCTGGACCCGTCTCCCCGGCATGTCGCATGGCCTCACCACCAGGAAAGCTTCGACGAAGGTGCTGCTGCTCGTACTGCCATGGTCCATTGCTCGCTCGCTTGCACGTCACTCCCAGGCGGCGACTCGTTTCCTCTTCCCCTCTGCCCCTCTGCGCCAGGGAGAGAACAAAGCCCTGGCCAGTGTGGTCCTGGTCCTGGGGCCCATTAGGTCATGCACATGCACCTCCCGACGGCCACTCTCATATCCACCATAACTAATCTACCTGCGCAGTACGGCGCGCCTGTGCTCTGGCTAGGTAGACAATCCAATCCAGCCCCAGCCCCATCCTACCTTGCAATCAATCGCCTTATCCTGCTCATCCTCATCCAACCTTGCCCTCCATCTCCTCCAACAAGACCAGCCGCTCGTGCTCGTCTGTGCTGCTGCTGCTGCTGCCAACCCGGGCTTTGGGCCCTGTTGCTCTGTGGTTTCCACTCCTGCTGCGACTCCCCTCCCAATTCTCTCTCGCGCATCATATCCTCTCCGTCTCTCTTCTCACCTACATCGTCCCTCCTCTGACCTCACTCCCCTCCGGGGTCACCGACTCTCCACCGCCGTTCGTCACTGACCGTGTCGGTGATCGATCTCGGAGACACACATCCCTCCCCCCCTGGTCTTCGTCACCGTCCCAGCCTGGTGGTGCTGCTGCAGAGCTCGTTGACGACGGCCTCCCCTGCCACCTTGGCTGCCAAGCACGCCTTCGAACCTCTCGACGTCCTCTCCTACTGTTTGCGCTGCCCTGTCGTCTTACCAACTTCTTACTACTGCTGCTGCTCCCAACTGATCGACCACCCCGCGCCCACCTCTTTTTGGTCGGCCATCTTTGTTGTCTTTGTTCTCCAGTCCTTTATTCTCTCCTCTCTCGCCATCCTTCTCCAAGAGTCGACTCCCCCCGGCTTGAAACCACACCCCCTCGAGACCTGCATTCTCTCGTTCTGGCCTGACGCCGGCTCCGACTCTCCGGTTGTTGTCGCGTCGCCATCTGGTATCTCCGTCGCCTGACCAATACCTTGGCTCCCGTTCGTTCCAGTCCTGACTGATCCGTCGATTGGGCGGGTTTCGCTGGGTCATCTGCCTCCGAATCGACGTACCCCGTACCCTGGCGGCTTGGGCGACTGGTCTGCCCACCGGCGATTTCGCAGCTTCGGCGATACATACTCCGTGCCCTCTGGCCTTACACCGGGCCCCTTGCTAGGTACCCGTCTAAATTCCTGGCTTACACCTGACGCCGAGCCAAGGTAGTCATACCTACCTTATTTAGGTCTCTCCTTGCCTAGGAACCTGTAGTTGCGGAACCCGGCCCCGGCACCCCTCCGGATTCGCCTCTCCTCGGCCGGCTTGCAACCACTAGACAATCCGCTGCAACCGACCACGACTCGCTCCAGGCAACTTCTCTTTTCATCATCAAAATCTGCGTCTGCTCCCCCCAGCTTGTACGACACTATCCGACGTAACCCCCTGCGCCGACTCGACATCGACGCCGATGCATGTTACAGTCCTCTCGTTCTGTAACTGACCAATCCATCTTTCGTCCAATACACCCTTCTATTCGGCACCCCCCCAAAAGGATATCCACCCGCTGTATCTCAAAAAGCTTTGTCATCTTGGTCTATTCCATTATATCGGCTCTACCTACGGGCATGAGCGAAGAGATCCAGGCGGCGGCGCTATACAGCCATCAGCGCGAAGGGGGTTCGGTGCGGACTGCGTTGCCATCGAGGCCCATGTCCTCAAAACCAGGCGAGGTTGTCGCAGTACCGTCTCAGGAACGGACACGACTTCCCACGGGACAAGAAGACCGCGATCATCGCCAAAGACTGAGCGGAAGCCCGTCGGGTTCCAAGACAAGTCCATCATCGGCCAACATGTCAAAGACACGAAGCCCTGGGTCAGAGCATGGCTCAAAAGCGAGTCCACCTCCAGGCGGTAGCCATGGCCAAGTGTGCAGGTGAGTATTCATATCTCCTACATGATATCCAATTCTCGATTCTCATTCTGTGATAGCAATTGCGGAACCACTCGAACACCATTGTGGAGGCGATCACCACAGGGTGCCACGATTTGTAATGCTTGTGGTCTTTACTTGAAAGCTAGGAATGCTGCTCGTCCGACTAGCCTCAAGAGGCCCCCGAATGTTGTCCCTGCAGACCCTCCGCGAACCGCACCGCCGAAACCTGCTTCGACTCCGGCGTCCAAGGCTGCGTCGAATGCCACTTACGTCTCGGCCGACCAGACTCCTGGTGGCACTTGCCCTGGTGGTGGTCGCTGCAACGGAACTGGTGGAGCAGAGGGCTGCAATGGCTGCCCAGCTTACAACAACCGAGTCTCCAAGAGTGCTAACCTCGGTGGCATGCAAAAGCGACAAGGCTGTCAAAGTCGGGAAGGCCCAAAGACAGAACCTGTTCCTGTGGATGTAAATGCTATGCAAGGTCAACAGAACTCCAACGCGACTGTTGTGATTGCATGCCAGAACTGCGGCACTACGATCACTCCTCTCTGGAGACGAGATGAGAGCGGACATACCATCTGCAATGCTTGCGGTAAGTGAATTGCCATGGAATCTCTTGGCCTAATCACTAATATCACTAGGGCTATACTATAAGCTTCATGGGGTCCACAGACCGATGACAATGAAAAAATCAACTATCAAAAGAAGGAAACGAATCATTCCCGCTTCTCAGGATGAAGAGATGGAAGATGCTATGGAGTCTGTTGAGACACAGAGTCAACATGACTCGGGGCCGGAGAGGGGGTCAATGAATGAGGATGGATCGGTCAACCTGGGACTTCGCCGTCGTCCAGATCACCCACTCACGATCGAGCCTCAACCCGTTGTGCGACCCAATAGGACAATGTCGCCATTGCCTTCGACTTCGGATCTTGCCGCGTATCATCAGTCGAGCAATCCTCGCAACTTTCCGGGATCACTGAACGACGACAACCGACTGGCTCCGATGACATCGATGGGATCAACCGGCGAAAGGCAGACTTCGCTTTCTCCAGCCTCATTTCTCTCGCCGACCCGAAAACGATCCTTTTCCACGACTGAAAGCGAGGCATTCAATTCGGGGGAAACTGGGCAGGAGAGTTCGAAGCGGATTTCGTCGATTAATATCAAATCGATACTCAACCCTTCCACCTCAGCCGGAAGCCCTTCGAATACAGGGGCAGGAAGTGATGACGGCGACTATTCCCTGCCTCCGATTCGATCACCTGGGAGCACAATCGCATCGGCTCATAGTCCTGGGGCCTTTTCCAACCGTGATCTCACGCCGGGTGCGCCATCGGCATCGCACGATTTTAACATGGATAACGAGAGGGTGAAGGCCGAGCGTCGAGCAGCCCTACAGCGCGAGGCGGACAGAATGCGGGAAATGCTCGCCGCCAAAGAGCGGGAGCTACAGGAACTCGGACACGATTAATGAATAAGATCCATGACGGGACATATCAATGACTTATGAGATTCTTCGAGGTCAGCAAGGAGTCAATGGAACGCGAGGCTTTCGCGAAAGGAGGGTGGGTTACTGGACCCAAAGGGTCGGCGCTTTTGGAATTTTCTATACGCACAACATTTCAGGACGGTTTTCGGCTCAGGACATGCGGCGCATCGTGTTCATGGAGTCTGATCGTTTACAGACACGGCTGGTCTTGATTTCATTTCATCTCAGAGGAGCGGAAAAAGGCTACAGAAAACTTCGGGAGGGAACCAGCGGCACTAAAAGATATCAAAAAACTGCCCATTTTCATGGCATGGCGAATGCATATATAGACAGAGCTAGGCTGGGTGAATCGCGAGATAGTTTGTACGAGCCAAAAAGAGAATGCGGTGTCGCGTTGAGCGACTATGAGTTGAAAACTCGACAAAGTATCAGCTTTGGCTCTGGTATCTGCCGCCTCCTTTGATTTATTGCTTGTGAAGATTGTGTGGCTAGAGCGCCGTGCTTCTCCTATGGGTATATCAGGCTCCCGAGACCGTGATCGTCCCTGGGAGACGTTGGACAAGGCGTTGATATGATCAATCATGTCAAGGTATGGAGGACGAACCCCGAGAGATGGATGTAGCTTTGATGCCCGTCACCACACCTTGGCTTGAATGGTCATCTGGCAAGGGATGATAATCCGCTGTAAATCACCAGTTTCCATCAGATACGCCTCATCATGATCACGATCAGATAACCCGATGTTGCACACGCGGGCCATTCGGTAGTAGGGCTGACCCTTGCGACTGTACTGTAACGCTACATACCTCCGTGGTGCCGCAAGGTACCGCGAACCCTCTCCCCAAAGACCGAGGGATGTTTTGCCACCTCTGGAAGGGAAAAACTCTGAAATTTTCAAGAAGCCCATTATAGCAGGTCAGGCCACTCACGGAAACCCATGGGACCAGCACGTAATGCGGTCGCCTTGGGCAACGAACGGCAAGGGCTTTCTGGAATTGTGAATGTGTGGGATGATTGTGGTACCGCTGAATCCGGGACACGTGCGGCCGAGGACATTCATCTGGAGGGATTTGGCATGAATTGTGCTTCATTTTCGAGTGGTCTCCCACCTGTGACGGCTACTATGACCGTGGGTGAGATGCCTGATGGTGAAAAATACCACCCCTCACTTGTCCACTACGACTTACACCTGATCGTAAGGTGTGATATGAGGCATATATTTACTGAGCTATTATGAGAAGATGACACAGTACAAAGCGCCCCGTGTTACAATACCTAGGTTTCACTGATGAACTTGTGTCAAGCGTACTGGGCGATGTTTAGTTGGTACATATTGAGCGATGAGACTCCCTCGGGATTGTAGAAAAACGGCATTTACATGTATTTGCAATAATATCCTTCAAAGAGCCGTCTGAAATGACCGTAACATGGTTTTACAGTGACCCTTGTCGGTTTAGAAGACATCATCTGATGCTTATAAGACAGCGACGTCATGTTGACGAGGAGGCAGTGAAGCATCGCCAATTGAGGCCTCGGACATGATTTTGTGGAAGAAAGGGCTCGGATATCTCGGTGATAGTCTTTTTTTAAGCTTGCATTGATTTCTTTGTGTTGCTGCTTGTGTCATGTACTTGCCGAGGGTGTCTGAGTAGGTTTCTTCGGAGTCATGATGGTGTTCTTTAGCATTGTTGAGGAGGCTTGAGTCCTGGTTGACACTCATACCATGATCACAGTCAATGCGTCGCTGTTTTGAGAGTGTAAAGTCCCTTATTCTTCATATGTACACAAGGACGGTGCTCCTTGACTGCTACGCCTAGCCGCAACGTCCCTTCTCTGCCTCCCAGATATTTGCTTCGATTGCCAGCGCAGCACCTTTGGGCTAGGGCACACGAAGCACCTGAGAATAAAGCTTCATTACTGTTTACTAGGGCTGTAGACTTGAGGAGAAAATACGGATAGTTTCTAACCCAATCTTCAATGTGAGCCAGGCATGAACCAACCGTCAAGAGAGGCACATGTAAGATTATTACAACAGATTTCAACTGATGACTGGCCACTGGTTTCGGCAGCTTGGAAATTGAAGAGGCTTATGGGAATGTGGTGATGTTCTCTGACACCCACGCGCTCAGATCAGAGTGACATGGAACGGGTCATTTAAATAGTGACGTTGGTTTCGTGTTTTTGACCAAAAGCAGAACAACAACGGGGTAGAGGATGTGAGGCTGGAGATCGACAGGCTGTTTTGATATCAAACGTTTCGAAAGAGGAGGAACAACATGGAGATGGGTGCTTGTTGTCAGCCTTGTGACTGTATCAGCCCATATGTTGAGGTTATCAATAGTCGCGCTGGGTTGAATTTGATGACATACAACCAGAGGTCCGGCACCCTGGTAGGTGAGAAGATCGAGGCAAACTTCACATAGGAAGAATTGCGCTCTTTCTTGCTAGTAATTGACGTCTCGCAGAATATGTGGACGTTGGGCGTGGGTTTAGTAATGTGTAAGAGCTGCTTGTGACTCTCAACTTGAGTATATATGTATAGGACGAGTTTCTCCGCCAAGACGAACCTCGGATCAAGGGTGACTAGGGAGAAGCTTGAGCTTCGAATTGGGAAATGAATGCAGAGGGAGGGCCCTTGAGTTGATTTCCACAAGCCTGGTATTTTACCCTTGGTCACTCACTTTCAAGTTGGTCATTTCCTTTCATTAACCCCAGATATCACAGGTTTAGCTCTTTCAATTGACGTGGTTGCCAACCTCGTACCTATTGAGGTTGTATTGTTTTCGACATGGTTATGCCTTGACTACACATCTAAGCATACCTGTGTAGACTGCGTCCCTAACAGGCTAACCGTCGCCATACGCAGTTCTATAAATTGGATTTCAAGAGGGTTTTGATAGCATACCATGGCCATTACCGGACGAATGATGCCCTCAAAGCTAAACCATTACTCTTTCCCAAGTCACGGTAACCTGAAGAGCACAGCATCTCGACATAAAACGATATGAGCCAGGCGTAACCGACTGAAGCCTTCACATGCCGTTACGGTGGGATCGAATCAACTGCCGCCCCGACTAGGATCTTGCCGCCAACGCAAGCCGCGCTAAACAATAGATAAGGCCGCGTGCGGCATGTGCGGCAAGATCTTGATGCTGCTTATGCCCGGCCCGGCCTTTTGAACGGAGCTGCGGAGATGCAGATGTCTACCGATAGACCGACGATTTGGGGCCGTCTGCCGGCCTGTTGGCTGTACCCCAGAACCTCGACTATGTGGAACCAGCGCCCAAGCGAGCCAAGAGTGGCCCAAAGTCTTGATTCGAGCATGTACGTGCCCGTCTAGAACACAGGCTTCTTTCCAATGGAAACCCAGGGGGCCAATATTCGGATGCACTCCCGCATCGCGGGCTCCGGAGTCGGGTGGGGCAGGAGCCGGGCGCTGCGCATCAGTTCGCATGACGCCACTCTTTCCGCCTTCCGCTTCTCGCCAAAAGACAGCTGCACCCCTTCTTCCACACTACACTATTCGTACCACACCAAACAAAGGCCATCGCATATCAATCGCACACAGACAGACAGACAGGAGAAGCCTTGCTTACCAATAGGATCAGCGGTCTAACGCATCCTTAGCCATGGGCGCGGGCGTCGGTGGCTGCATCTAAACTCTGACCGACAGCGACCAGGAGCCAGGTCTTCTTTTTTCTCCGACGGCGTTCCCTAGAAACTTCCAGCGTGTTCGCGGCCGTCTAGAAATTCGACATTAGATGCAGGACAATGGTCTTTAAGTGCTTCAACGCCAAAGGCGTGCCCTGATTGGCTTTACGGGGCCATTCCGCGGTGTGGTCCGCCATGATCCCGGTCAACCGTACGTACTCCGCAGAACCATTTCGATATTCTCCATCTCGAAGGATCGGACGGTCACCTATGGAAGACTCACCACGGTTGACGGTGGGCCGGTCTCGGGGTGAAGGCTCTGCCTACTGGGCGGGTGGGCTTGGACGGGCTAAATCGACGTCGCTGTGCGTGGCCGCGCCTTGCGAATAACGAGAAGCGGAGCCCCAGATGCACCCCGCCCGGTCTGGCACCGTGAGCTGAACACTGTGAAGCTGAGGCCACGACTGGGATTCTTCACCGACATATTGGACAGAACGGCGCTGGTTGAGGCCCGGCTGAGGTCTTAAGGCCGAGACCGACCCATATCACAGTGCCTCTAGCACAGTCACTCCGCCGCATGGGTGCGTGGGGCTCTGTCCAGAAAAGATCCTTGTCTGTCAATTGAAGGGCGCAAGAATTGACATTCTGGCACGAGACTCCAGCTGGTTGGTGTGGCTGGCCGATAATCTGCGCTTCAGTGGGTGCGTCCTGGTTCTGGGGGTGTTGCTGACTCTGACTCTTCGTTCGACGGCGTATCTTACACAAACCGTTTGGTTGCGGCTCGTTGGATCTTTCATCTTGAACAAAACTGAGTGCCCGTCCTCCAGTTTTGAACCCCATCCCTCTCCTTTCATCTCAAGGCTCTTCTTGACTCGACTCGTGAAAGGCTTAGGGGCTTTTGACGGATTCAGGACAGAGTGGGACGCTGACTTGGTCCATGGTTGTCATCTTCACACGCCTTTTACGTTACGCACGACCATCGATGAGACGCGCGCCTTTCACTTGACTTGACATCTCTTCCTCCCCACACCAATTGACTTGTGCCCAGCATGGCTACCATTGACGAGATGGATCAGTTCGTCAACTGGGACAAGGCCGGCGACGCCGTTGGTCAGCCCTTTCAGCCGGAGGACGCCCTTGCTGGTCTGTCAACCGATCCCAACTTCGACCTGGCGTTGGCCAATGTCAACGAAGATGACTTCAGCTTCTGCGCCCTTCAGCATTTCTCGGAAAACAACTTTCCTTTGCCCGACATCCCAAATACTACAGCATTGGACTTCACTGCCACAGCCGAGGACTTGTCCCACCAGTTTCAGTGGGACACACCCGACTCACCATGTGCTAACTGTAACATGGGCGGTTTCTCGTGCAAGAAGATTCGAGAGGGTATGTATAAGGGCTACTGCACAGTCTGTGTCGCCCTGACTGTCGATTGCAGCTTTGCTGTCAGCTCGGACCCTCTCGCCACGACCACCTTTGGCATCAACCCTTGGATGCCATCTGAACCCAATCCTACCACCACGGTTCTGGAGGACGCTCAAGACGAGTCTTGCCAATCTTCCCAAAATGTCTCTCGAAATGCCTCAGTCACGGACCTGACCAATATGACTGAGACCTTGAATAATAAAGCGGCCCCTCCTCCCAAAATCGGTGCTCGATTCTCTCGAGAATCTGTTCGTATTCTGAAAAACTGGCTCGGGACTCATAACCGCCACCCCTATCCTAGTGACGAGGAGAAAGAGATGCTTCAGCGTCAAACCGGCCTGAACAAAACGCAGATCACGAATTGGCTTGCAAACGCTCGCCGTCGCGGCAAAGTCCAGGCTCCTCGCTCAACATCACCGCACTATACCAGTTCCTGGTCAGGCCCTATCGACATTCCTCAGCGCCGAGGAACTCCTGCTCTTGAAGCCATGAACCCCCTACAGAGATGGGAGCATTCGCCCCCTGAAAACGAACCGGCGTCTATCACTGCCATTAGCAGGGCCGTCACTGCGTCTTCATCTGGCATATCGTCAGGCCTTAACAGTCCGTTCAGCTTCAACTATACCGACGACGGTTCGAGCAAGTCCCTCTGCAATCAGTCCTCGGCTAGCAGTTTGGGAACATCACACTCAAGCAATGGATCTTTTGGATCCGCCTACTCTCACGGATCTCGCAACTCCTGGGGCTCCTTTGGCTCAGCTCCGTTTAACTCTCGTGGTCGACGCCGCCGTCGCCGACGGACCTCAGCCAAGCCTGGCAAAGAGGGCAAAACGAGCCTGTCAACTCCTCTCAAAACTTTCCAGTGTACATTCTGTACAGAAACGTTCAGAACTAAGCACGATTGGCAACGCCATGAAAAATCTCTGCACTTATCACTTGAGCGATGGGTCTGCTCCCCTCATGGGCCTCGAGCTGTTAACCCAGAGACCGGGATGATGTCTTGTGTCTTCTGCGGCGAAGCTAATCCAGACGATGCTCACATCGAAAGCCACAACCACTCGGCTTGCCAAGAGCGAGCACCAGAAGAAAGGACATTCTATCGAAAAGATCACCTCAACCAGCACTTGCGCCTGGTTCACAACATCAAGTTTCAGGACTGGTCGATGAAGTCGTGGAAGGTGGCGACGCCCGAGATTCGGTCCCGGTGTGGTTTCTGTGGTATCGTTATGGATACTTGGACTATCCGTGTCGATCATCTGGCGGAGCATTTCAAAACTGGTTATTCCATGGCTGACTGGAAGGGTGACTGGGGTTTCGATAACCCTGTACTTGATATGGTCGAGAACTCGATGCCTCCATGTATGAGACCTCTTCAGTATCCTATAGACAAGCTGCCAACGTCTAACTTCTGAAATAGATCTCATTCATCATGAACGCACCTCTCCGTTGCCATATGTAGCAAACCATTCCCCGCCAGAATCACCTCGAAATGCCTACGAGCTGATCAAACTGGAAATGGCTTTCTTCATGAGGAACTACGAGGACCAGCACGGACGACTACCGAGCGACGAAGAAATGATGGTGGAAGGATGTCGTATTATTTTCGCCAGCGAATTGTTGTCTATTCGAGGCATTGCTACACTACCTTCCTGGCTTCGTGATATTATCATGAGCTCGGATGTGCTACAGCAAAAGGCGCGTTTCGGTCCCCTCAGAGGAGCAGCCGAAAACAGACTCGCTACCCTCAAAATTAACGGCAAGGACAACTTGTTCGAGGAGTGCCCTATGGAAGTGCAGCTTCATGAGTTTGTCAAGGCCAAGAGGCTACTAGGCCTCACCGCGATGGACGATGAGCTTCAGGAAGAGGCTTGCCGGATCGTTGGTCGCGTCGAAGAGGTCTCGACTCACCCTTCCGATGCCGTTGCCAACTGGCTTCTACGTCTGGTCACTTCAAACACGAACTGGCTCGCCCCTTTCCGCCGTCGAGCGCATCTGCCCCGAAGCGAAGATGTCAAGGATCATATTTGCCGGTCGACAGATCCATTGCTGATCGATTCTACAATTCACAGCTATACTCGGTTAGAGCGGGAGCTAGGAGACTATCTCAAGGTGCAACGATCTATGGGGCTAGAACCTAACGATGAAGATCTTCAACGACAAGCCCGCATCATCATCTACGAGTTCGACGACGGCTGGAACCAAACTGCGGCCGATAATGTATCCTGGCTTGAGAACTTCAGAGGCCGACACCCATCAACAACTGACAGCTCACCGGCCTTCTCGCTCCAACCGAGCACCATCTCAACGCTCGGTGGAACAACAGCCACAAACCCCTCTACAACCTCGCCGTCATGCCCTGTGCTCCGAGGCTGTCCCAACTTGAACACGGGCAATTTCACCCAACCTGGCCCTTTCTTCCTTAATGACGCCAACTGTTATCGACGTTTAGCCAAGGAACTAGCAAGATGGGTGGCATCCACCATGTCGGCGAACAATCCTAACCAACACGTTCCGACCGACGCCGAGCTGCAACATCAAGCGCGCTGGATCCTTTACGACGAGTGAGTTTACTCATGTTTGATCTGTGGATAACGACAACTGACAAGAACGCAGTGATGATCCATGGAACCAGACAGCTGCAGATAACTTCGAGTGGCTGCAAAGATTCAAGCGCGATGTCGGGATCCTCAAGTCAGATGGTCCCGGCCTACCTGTGAGCGACGCTTGGGCTCTTGAGCAAGGCGGCTCAGGATTTGCGCCGCCATATGCTTGTCCTAAGGCGTCGCATGACCCCTTCCCTGCGAACGCCCAAGTGACTATGGGGCAAGGTGGCAAGTCCCTCCCAGCGGCTGTCGCGAACAGTTATCTTGAGAATCTGTTATCTCAGTCGGCGCGCCCAGCTATGGTTTTCTGTTCTCGAGAGCTTGAGCGTGGCCTGGTCGAATATGTGGAGAGCCATGTAGTCGACACAGGACGAATGCCCTCGGATGCCATGATTAAGGAGCATGGACGACAGATCCTCAACTCGAACTCTACACCCGCGGAGGATGCCGACCTGCTGCAGAAATTCAAGGACATGATGGCCAAGAAACTTCCCAACGCACTCCCCGCGAACAACGATGCCACAACTGCTCCAGCTTTGCCTAGCAACATGGCAATGAACCTGTCGGATGAGGACCTCGACAACATTCTGCACGACATGAACTTTGAGTTTGATGCTCAAGACTTTGGCGATATTACGATGGAAGGACTACAGGATACAGGCGGCGTTAGTCTCAACATGACCGGCTTCCACAACTAGGGACCGCTATATACGATTGAGGAGGGTAATTGATGGCAAATCAGCATTCGGCACAAAAAGCGACAGAAAAGGCATTTTCAGTGAGACATGGCATGGCACACACGATACACGATTGATTTTTAAGGCGGATATATCAAACAAAGGATTAGAGTCACGACTGGAACGGATTCTGGGGCCGGTGTTTTTGACTTGTAATTAAACTCATGTTGGGAGGGGGAACCCCTGTTAACTCCCTAAACCAAAATAAGATACCAACTGGACAACTTGCCAATAATAGAAGCACATTCACCAACGATAAGCGAGGCGTGTCTCGTCTCAGACTTGATCTTGTACAGATGCGTAAAAGCTGGTTCGGATACGTTCTGGCCAGGACTCGTTCCATGTCGCATGCGGACAGCTGGAGAGTGGAATATGGGGCGTGCCTTCCGAAGACGGCATTCATTCGTCTGTGACGTTGCGCGGTGGCTTGGTCGTGCCTTCCTCAGAGTCCCGCTGCGCTGCAATATGACAGAAGCAACGACCGACAGCTCAGGAACGGACGCGACCTGACTCAACTCAATTTGTTTGGTTTTATCTCCAGCACACCACGCGTCGACTTCAGCCTTCAATGCGGCCGCAACGGACACTTGGGCAGCTGCTCTATGAAATACGGCCCTAGAGACGTTCATTTTGACCAAGAGCAAGGCTGCGACGTGACGCTCAAGTGAGGCAATTCGCATAGCCAGTCCGAGGCTGTCGCTCCCACAGGAGGGCGGCGGGCGTCCCATCACCCGCCCTCGCAATGCCGACTTACTTGTGCCACGGATTTCGGTGGAATCGCCGCGCCATCCGCATCCATGTCATTCTCAACGACCTCGAGGATGCAGCTTCAAACTGGATCATTGCTCCCGCGACATCCTCATCTATCCTCAATCAGTTCTACGACTCGTACGACTTCTTACCGAGCCCTGCTCCGTCAACCCCGACCAGCGTCAGCAAGAATCCGACCCAGCCCGAGGATCAGCACAAGCATGTCGACGATGACCTCTCGCTCCCACCCTCGCGCGTGGACCCTGCACACGATGGCGTTCTCATGCATCCTTGGTCTGCAGTAAAACTGCTGGAGGAATTTGACCCGGAGGAAACCACAACGCCATGCAGGCCATACGCCTATGTCGCAGACCATGTGATACGGGTCGACTTGAGCGTTGATGTGGCCGGTGAGATGGCAAAGTACTATGAGAAGATGGCAGGTGACGATGGATGGATTGTGGAACTGAGAGATGAGTTGCAAAAGGGAGAGCCCGTGAGATGGTACGTTGTTGTTTGTGGTGATGAGGTGAGAGAGGTACCCGGTGAGAGCGACAATGATGACGATGATGGGTCGTCTTATTACGAGGAAGACGAGGTAGAGGAGGCAAGACAGCTGCACGGGATTGAAAGCGATTCACCCTCCGAATACGGCGACGATGACGACGCTCTCACAGTATTGGAAGATATCCCTGAGGAGGCAGAACTCCTAACACCACGGCCGTCCGAGTATGAAGAACCCGACATCGACCACCCTCTTCAACCTGGCGAGCTCGTTCCACAGAGATCCTCCGCTTCCACGGCGTCGTCGTTGTGGCCGTTACAGCGGGAAGACTCAAATCTGTCATCGAGACTGAGAACACCAGACATTAACGTCCCGCTCCTCCAAGATATCATCTCGTCACGATTTTCTTCATCGACAGCGTCAGGACTCTATCACGATGAAGATCGTTTGATGCTCGAGCCCGAGGAATTTGCTTTAGGGCAATCACCGGCCCGGACTCCTTTACGAGAGGAAGCGCCCGACATCATGATGCCGATCAGGGCAGACGAACTTGTTCCACCCATATCACCTTCGCCTTCGACACCGACACCGATGAAACGAGACGTGGTGGGGTCCTCACAGTACCCCCCTGAGGAATTTGTGCCTTCTCGATCACCCTCACCAATGTCACCGGTAACATCAAGACGAGAACAGACAACTCCGAATATCCCATCTGGACCACAGCCAACGAAACCTCCTCGCCCTCCTCGCCCCGAGACACTTGATCTTTCAGTTTATGAGCACATGGATGCAATATATGGGACAGGTCAGATTGTGCCTCCTCTACCACCTCCTCCCCCGCCACCGCTTCCACCGCTTCGGTCACCATCGCCATTGAAATCAAGTCCACAACACGAGTTAGTAGGGTCAGCACCTGAAGATATACTACCACCTCAAACGCCCTCGCCAACGTCACCCAACCCTCCGCAACAAGGTCAAGGTCTGCTCAGCTCGGCATTACCCAGACCGGAAGATGTCACCCCGCCCCAAACACCTTCACCAAAGTCGCCTAATCCTCCTCAACAGCTATCAGATCTGGACTTTGAAGAGATAATACCGACTCGATCACCATCACCCATGTCACCAAACCCCCCACAACAACAACAACCGCCAGGGTCGGCAGTAACTAAACCTGAGGAGACAATACCTCCTGAAACCCCGTCACCAATGTCTCCTAATCCTCCCCAGATGGAGCCGTTAGAGCCACTAGCACGGAAGTCTGAAGAGGTCATCCCGCCTCGAACTCCGTCACCAATGTCGCCGAATCCTCCACATCAGAACCAGCCGGGTGCTGAAGCATTCCACACACCCATGGAAACCACACCAGCGCACCTACCGACGCCATCAATTCCTAGACAAAATCAACCCCAGGTTTCAGAGACGAACGTCAAGCAAGAATCAAAAGACGTCGTGTCAAGGCCATCAACGAATCTGACTACGCCTACATTGGTTCAAAAAGAAACACCAGGACCCCAGTCGCCGCCTCAATCCAGACAAACCGAGGTGCGCTCGCCATCACCAATGTCCCCGGCGCGCGTGCCACAGGATATACCTATACCTGATGTACCGCCCCCACCGGAACCTGCAGATACGATTAAGGTTCCTCCTCCCACGCCACCAAAAGCACGATCCGTGCAGGAACAGGGAGTGGAGACAGAGGAGAAAGTAGAAACACGGGAGCAGCATCAGGTGGAGGCGGCTGCCAACATATCGGTGTCGACACCCATGGCATTCTCTGATGAGATGTCGAGCTCAGCAACCGACTTGGAGGATGAAGAAATCGTCTGGGAACCACCGCCATCACCAGTGTCCGAGTACGAGCCGGGTAATAGCCCCGAACGGAACGTGCCTCCTAAACAGGAGAATATGAGAGCGCCGCCACCCTCTCGAGTACACACTGGACAAGTTAGCGCCCCGACCCAGCATACCGGAGTTGACAAGCCTGATGGCGGACCTCGTTCGCCACCTAGAATGCACCGGAGACCGTCTGTAGCAGAGGGGCTTAAGAAGCTGTTCAGGAAGGGCCATAGTCAGAAAGGAGGTGGATAGGTTAGTAAGAGAATGGCATGGGAGAGGAAGGTGGTCCTTCAGTATAGTTGGACAAAGGTCTGATACCTTGTGCAACAATTTTTTATGTGAATTAGTGTAAACTATGAGCGATCCTGGGGTGATTAGGAGTTTGTTCTGTGTACAAGCGAATGTCGAGGAACAACAAGCGGTTATTGGAGTATATGTATTCAGCAGCAAAGATATAAGAATCTTTTGAACAACTACAACAAATTATTGGCAGAGTGCATTAATGATCGTCATTGACACTTGGGTCCTTTGAGAGATTCTAAGGCAAAGTAGAAATGGCATTGATGTGAAGTTGGCGATCCTTATCATGGAGGTAGTCAGTTGGGGTTCCGCGTCACGTGTATCCAAGACACCCTGCGACGTCGCCAAAGACACTACTGCGACCAACAAGCTCCAACCGCTAACTAGCTACTTTGTCCTCCTCGTTTAAGCCCCATGCGAGGATGCATCCCATGACCTCAATTGGATGGCGCCCTGCTTAGCCTCCAAGCCATTCGCCTGACCTCCGAATCTGCAGCTAAATCCTGCGACTTCCGGGCTTGCGGGCCCTTCAACTCCGACCCAGATCCAGTCCATCTCCTGAATCTTGGCCGTACCGACCTCCGTCTCACCACCTCGTCATGACCCACCCCGAGCCCGGCCGCGGTGCGGCTCCGGCTGCCGAATCCTTTGCCCAGACGAGCGCCGAATTCACCCTCGATGATAGCGACGACGAGGACCTCCGGTCGGCAGTCGGGGGGAGCGAGACCTACGAGCTGCGTGAGAGGGATAGGGATAGGTCTAGGGACCGTGTAGGAGGCGGCGCCAGTGCGATATGGGACGCCGAGGCCGATGTCGACGATGCACATCCCCTGGTAGGGAGACGCCAGCGCAGTCCCGGCTCCGTGGCCAGTTTCCAGCTGTACACGCCGGATGAAGATCTCGCGGTGCGGCGCAAGTTTGATCGCAAGCTCGTCCTCTTCGTGGCGCTGCTGTTCATGCTGAGCTTTCTTGACCGGTCCAGTGCGCATATACCCACCTCCCCTTTCCCATCACGCATCATGAAAACTGACCATGGCCTCAGATATTGGCAATGCTCGCATAGCAGGTATGGACGAGGATCTCCAGTCGGATCCGCCGCGCGACGACTGGTACGAGTGGGCCCTGACGGCCTTTTACATCTCGTACATTGCCTTCGAGTGGATGTCGCTGCTGTGGAAGCTCATCCCGGCGCACATCTTTGTCTCCATGGTCGTCCTGACCTGGGGTCTTACTGCGTCCCTACAGGCTGTTGCCACGTCGTACCCCGTCCTCATCACGTTGCGGGTGCTGCTCGGTATCGGCGAGGCCGGTTTCACGGGCATCCCCTTCTACCTCAGCTTCTTCTTCAAGCGGGAAGAACTTGCGTTCCGGACAGCCATCTTCATATCCGGTATGTAATTCCACCGTTCCAAGTCATGAGAGGTGAATTGCTCACGCATGTCTGCAGCTGCTCCTCTTGCTACGAGCTTTGCCTCGAC
The DNA here is from genome assembly GCA_012931995.1 of Fusarium albosuccineum. Lineage (NCBI taxonomy): Eukaryota > Fungi > Ascomycota > Sordariomycetes > Hypocreales > Nectriaceae > Fusarium > Fusarium albosuccineum. Next base: position 52,102 of record JAADYS010000171.1, on the reverse strand, counting down.
GCTTGCTTGGCTCATTGTCAAGTTCGCTCAGCTTGGCCCTATCGCTCCTTGGCGTCTTCTCTTCATCATCGAGGGTTTCCCCTCTGTCCTGGCTTCCGTTGTCGCCTGGAACATCATCCCCGACTCTCCGCAGACGGCGCCTTACTTGACCAAGCGCGAGAAGAAGGTTGCGAGCCTACGCCTTCGCAACGAAAAGTCCACCTCGGCAATCTCGAAGCCCTCTTCGGGCCTCAAGGGCCGTGATGTCATCGCTGTTTTTAGTGACCCTGTCGCCTGGATCACCTCGGCCATGTTCTTCCTCACTAACATGGCTTACTCGTCTCTCCCCGTCTTCTTACCCAAGATCCTCACCGAGATGGGCCACGACACGCTCACGTCACAGGCCATCAGCGCACCACCCTATCTTGCCGCCTTTGTCATCGTCCTCTTTACTGCTCACATGTCGGATCGCCTGCGGGCACGTACCGTCCCTCTCATCTTCCATGCTCTGGCCTCTGCCAGTGGCTACGCTATCTTGGCTCTGGCGAAGCCACTTAACCTACCACCGTTTCTCCGCTACATGGCTGTGTACCCCGCCGCCATTGGCTTCTTCAACGTCGTCACTCTCATCATCACCTGGAGCATCAACAACCAATCCAGTGAGAGCCGTCAGGGCGGCGGCTTTGCTCTCCTCCAGCTCATCGGCCAATGCGGACCGCTTGTGGGCACCCGTCTTTATCCAGACCGCGATGCTCCGTTCTACGCACCCGGCATGAGCACCTGCGCGGTTGCTATGCTGACCGTTGCACTTCTGGCCTTTGTTCTCCGGCTGTATTTGAAGTACAAGAACCGCAAATTTGACAGGGCTGAGGCTGAAAGACTTAATAATGGAGACGAGGTCGAAGAAGAAGGCTTGGTTGGTCCCGGTAGGCGAAAAACGCAGGGGACCACGTTTCGGTACATGTTGTGAGATGAGACATCAACGAATGACGGCCATTTACATGCACATTGCAGGATAAACACTGTGAAATGAAAGCCAAAGGAAGACATATCATACTGAGGCTACGTTCAATATGTGTACCTTGCTAATGCCCCTTTAATACCTAGACTAAACCACCCATACGCCCCTCTTCGCACATGTGCTCCTACAACAGACCATAGGATCAATTCCCAAACCGCATCCATGAGGGAGCTTGATACTTTTTTACTCCGCGTTTCCACCATGTCTCATGTCCATGCCGATTTCGCTCGAACGAAAACGTTGCAAATCCCTTCTCAGACTTGCCCTTGATGGCATCTCCTGGTCTAAGCCTGCGACGCATCGCCTTCCATGCCGAGTACTGTTTCTTGTCCTTGTCATGCCGGCGTTTGATATTGTCACGAGCTCGACCGAGCTTCCGAGAGCTGCTGTAGTAGGCAGTTGACGCAAGTCTCTTGACCTCAAGGCGGGTTCTCTTGACACCATTTGTCAGACTTCGAAGGGAAACCCCCGAAGCACGGCGTTTGATAACTTTTGCTGCTCTCCGGGGAAGTTGCACTGAGGGGTTTGGGCTGCCAGGATGATGGGTCTCACCTACACCATCCAGTTGGTTTTTGACGTTTATGAGATGGACACGGCTTGATTCGTGAGTGATAACTGTGCGATCTGATGAAGGCTGACTTCCTCCACTATCATTGCTGTTCCGCAGTGTTGTGCCGCTTGTAGGCAATTCTTCCGAACTCAAGCTTAATTCGAACCTATGATACGAGGTGATGGGCTGACGCTGCCATTCTGTGATGGTAGCTACAGCGTCCGTAATAGACCTTTTTGTGCTCTTTGCACTCACAGCCCTTGCACCGCCAGAAGAACTGGATGAGCGGAGGTTGGACAAACGATCATTTGTGCGACTGTACTGTGTCAAGTTACCGAGGTTTAACTTGGATGCATCTGCTTCTGACACTGGTGACTGCATGCGGTCGAGTTCATGTTCCTGATCTGGGTAAGACGAAGATGCGCTGCGTACGCGTTCGGTCTGGGGATCCGTGAACGATGAACTTGACCGCGCGAGTTTGAGATTGTCGTTTACGAGTCTGAGCAGGCTGATCTGGTCGGCGAGGAAGTCTGCTGTCGGTAGCGAGGAGACTTTTCTAGAAGATCTGGCGTCTGGTGCTTCCTGGATCTGAGCATCCTCTCGAATATGCTCACGAGGATGCAGAGGCATCAATGTGCCATTTTGAAGAAAGGTGTCTTGTTTGGGGACGCGCCACTCCAGACTAGCAGGATCTGAGGGCAGAGGCTTTGGTGTGGCATCCTGCTAGGATGTGATGGGCCTGGTATTTTCCGAGTTTCCAGCCGATTGTTGAAGGATAGAATGCCTCTTTAGACCAATGGTGTTGTTCAGCTTCGCGGTTGAGTAAGTCTGGCTGGCATAGGAGTCACCTTCATCTTCAGCCAAGAGGTATCGAGGATGGCTGCGGATGGGGAGTGAAAAGGTTTGAGTCATGACGAAGGAAATGTGCCAGCTTGAAAAGAGCTCAGTAAGTCGATGCTGATAGATGCATGTATGCCGAACTGAAGTTGAAGCTGTGGGATGTAGAAGGGAAGGGAGTGGAGGGCGAAGTTGGAGTGTGTGTTAAGTATAAGCAGGAAGTTGACGCATGATTAATGCACACCTTCCTGGCACTGATCAGGTCTTTCCAATTTTCAACTGCCCCCTTTAGCAGGTAGGTAGGCAGTCGCTGGGATAAAAAGAAGGAGCACTTTGGGGGCGCCTGCTCTTTCCAATTCAGGCAGAGACCCGGTGCTCTGCTGGATAGACTCAACACCAAAAGATATGGATCACAGCTAAATCAGATAAATAGGAACTGGCAAAACTGCTAAAAATAACAATTGGAGGGCGCTGAGAGACATGCTCCCGCCAGGGCTTGAACCTGAGGCCTTCGCATTACCCGATACTCGGAGATGAAGTATTAGTACGACGCTCTAACCAACTGAGCTACGGAAGCCATCCAATTGTTGAGGGCCGGATGCGTTATTTAGCATTATACAGGCCTTGACGAAGTGCCTCAACTCGAGGACCACCCAAGTGGGGCAGCTATTGGACCTCGATAGAGACGAGCGGGGCAGACCATCAACGTGGGCTTCTCTGAGCATCATGAGTTATGACGATGAATTACTATGAATGATTAAGTAAAGTCTTAGGGGTTATTAGTTCCTCCTGCTATGCATCAATGCCAGTCCCGCGCCAACCAATGTGAATTACCTCATCTTGCAACGACAATGCCGGATCCCAAGCTTGGAAGCTCTCTTCCCCTTCACCTCATCTACTCGGGGTCACGGACGCAATTTGTGCACTCAGCACAAGTAAAGTGCGTTGTCTCATACCCAAGCTTGCCCTCGCGGTCAGGAGCTTCCCGGTGGAAGAGATCGGGCCAGCCCTTCTGGGTCTCGGGCCAGGCAAAGAACTCGATCGGTGAGCATCGGTCTTGGGCGCTGAGTCTAGACATTCCTGTCAGCCATCCCTGCTCATCTTGCAAATGGGGCTTCGAAAGAGGATAGGAAAGAGAGAAAGCCATCAGTACTTACGTTGCCATTCGGCAGATGATGCCGGGCTCGAGAAAGACAGAACCGACATGGCCTTTGAGTTCGGGACCTAGCTCGGAGCAGGTGTACTCGAGCTCAGGATAGTAGACGAAGCATGGTGGTGCCCAGTTTTCTCCGTGGCAAAAGTAGACCTGGGCTGGCATTAGCAATGAAAACGTTGGGGAGAGTTGCGGTTGATTCATACCATTCCAGAGTGGCGGTGCTGAGGGTCATACTCTTGAGGCGTTGTGCCCAGACGAGACTTGATCACCTTGGGGTCGATGGGCTCATACTTGGCTGCACTGCGAGCACTAAGAGGCGATGACCACATGTCGACCGATGCGGATAGACATTGCGAGGCAAAGAGCGACAGGACGGAAAAAGCATATGACGACTTCATGTTGAAGCCTGTAATGGCAATGGATGAACGAGAGTGAAGATGAAGAGAGCAAAAAGTATAAGCCTGAGTTGGATGGGAGGTCTGGGCTGGAGAGGAGACAGTGGAGGGCAAAAGTGGTGAGACTGGATGTCTTGGAGTGGTTCTTGCCTGATTGTTGAATTCTCAATGGCAGGCGCGAGTCGAGATGCCATCGGCTCGAGACTTCTTATACCAGAGTTTGTGACGACATGCCACTAGCTCTACGCCCAAGAATAGGTCTGCTCTGGTGTCCGGAGCTCTCGACGGCTGAGTACAGATGACGCGGAAACCCTCGTGATGGTCCATGGCCTAATGCGATGCTACTGCATCCCCGAACCCACTTGCCTCGCCGAGACCAAGGGTCGCCTCAGCTCTGACCGGCTACAGGCCGTCATGGTGATGCTCTCGGGCTGCGTTGGTCAAGAATCACTCGCTCCATGTCAGATTTCCAAGCCACGCCCATCCCCGCGGTCCGGCCCATCGGCGTCCAACAAGCTGGATCGCTGCGTTTGACTCGCGGATGCTTACATCATTGGTAAACAAACTTCCCCTCAGGACGCGCAAAAAGAACTGGGCCTGGCGGAGACAGAGCTTCATGAATAAACGAGCAAAAACGTCAACTGATCGGCTGGCCCGTCATAAGCTCTGCCTAAGCTTGGACGGATGCGTGGGTACGTACAAGCAAAGAGTCAACGGTCTCACCAGCGTCTGTGTAACTTCTCGTGTCTGCTGGTCAACCGTCTAGTTGGAACAGCTTCCGCCCATTCCGTCTTGGGTCCGGCCACCGGCCGTCTCGCAGCAGGCTTCGTGTCGGACTCCCACGTTGCGCATTGCATCACGGGATGAAGTGATGTTCTCGTTATCGCGCTGGTTGCCAAAAGTCATGGAACAACGGTCGGTCGGTCGCTCGTGGATATGCAACGCAGCATTCTGACTGCCCTTGTCCTGTCCTTTGCAGCCAACACGGCGTGACGGTTGCTGGATCGCCCAACTCGCATGATGATCGCCCTAGCCTGACGTATATGGCAGAGGCAGCGACCCAATAATTGGCATTTAGGGTTTTCGAATTCCCATTTGACGTCGATTTGAACAGCAGGGAAGCAAAAAGACCTGTGCTTAAACACAATATACAACACCCGAGAGCCCCGTCTGCAGGTAGCGCAACTAGCCGGAGCTGGCGCCGGAGCTCGGCGTTGAGGCCCCACAGCTGCGATTGCCTAAATAGGAAATGCCTTCATGACCAGCCGATGTCGTTGGCGAGGCATACACGGGTAAATTAAGCATATATCGGACTCGCTGGGCGATGCCTTGCAATCTTGCGATGCGAGCAATCACAGCGTGCAATCCAACCCAAGATGCTTGTAACACCGACCGGTCCAAACCTCTTTGGGCTGCCGGAAAAGGCGCAGCATCCAAAAGTGCCAGGATTAACCAGCGCCGAGGCATAATAACACCCCCAAACTCCAAAGAGTCGAGACCCATCTCGACTTTATAACGATGCCCTTGTCCCGGGTGCACGACATTGTCGTACGAAGCGGCCCGGTCATCTTTTTCTTTATCTCCCAACAGAAAAGTCCCGATCCAGAAACAACCATCATCAACCATGGACATGGCCACCACGACTGCCGAGACGACGGCGCTGCGCCTGTTCTTCCTGTACGACACCAACCACCCAGCGAGTCTGTCGGCCACCATCCTCGCCGCAGAAACCAGCTCGACGACATACATCGTCACCTGCCCATCTTCATGTGAGCCGTCAGACTTTCCGAAGCAAACCATCACGCACCTCGAGGGATCGCACTGGGCCGGCGAGCGGACATGGGCTGGTGCGACGACGCGCTGGGCGTGCGATCTCGGCAACGGGGGCGATGATATCTTGACGGACCAGCTAGGATGGTGCAGCGCGCGCACGATTGAGGGGGACCAAGAGGACGGTGATTCAAAGTCGAGGGCGGTGAACTCGTGCTTCGTGTATGCGCGTTCGGTCCCAGCTTATATTACTGGCGACCCGGACGACGTACGCATGGTTGGTAGGGGGGGTCCAGTCTCTACGACCTATGATGCGGATGACCTCATTTCGGCCGTGTCTGAGAGACGTCAGTCTCTGAACTGCCCGACTACGACTGCGTCTGTGGAGAAGACTGCCGAGACTGGTCAGGCAGAGACAGATGCGACCGCCGAGGCGTCTAGGGATAAAGACGAGTCCAAGACGGCAGCAGAGACAGGGTCGGCGACGGAAACGGGGACAGGGACGACTGGAGGGTCTGCTGGAGATGAAACTACCTCAATAGCCTCGGCAGAGACTTCCGCACCCAATGGATCGAGGAAGATGTCGATAAACAAGATTGCCATGATTGGTTGTTTGTTGTTGGGAGTATGGGCGAGTACATAGTCCTCAGCTTCCCCAGAGGTTCGACATACCCTCGGCAACGAAATATTTGAGTTAGAAGAGCTAATAGCAGCTGAAAAGCTCCAATCTAATTTCTTGGCCATTATTATGTGTCTTTCAGTTTCCCTATCGGTTCAAACCCCCCCCTCCCCTATACATTATGTTTGGACGTTATGCTTGCGTGGGTTCTCTTGATAGCAGACGCATACAAAGAGGGCAGCCTGCCCTTGGAGTCTTGCTCCTTTGGCTGAAGTTTGAAACACTCTGGTCAACTTAAACACAAGCTCCGAGAGCACAGAGAGTAAGGTATTCTTCACCCACTCTTAACCAACTCCACTACAGCTTGGCTAACATAGGCCCCTTCGCTAGGCGTCAGCTTTTGACAGTAACTAAAGCGATAGCGGCTTGCACAGAACTACGATGAAACGATACCCACCAAGAGTCCAAAGAAAGGCTCACTCAACGGAACAATGTTGATTGAAAAACATTCAGCCATTTTCGATTGAAGCTTCGCAAGTCGACGCCACGAGCGGCTGACAAGTCTAGGACGGAGCAACATTGAGAGAGCATGACACAGTAAATATCGCACGGCCCAGTCACGGTTTTAGACCATAACTCAGATCCGAATTACTTCAGAGCCATCTCTATGATCGGCTTACTACGAGTACCTGTTATCTGTTATGATGACACAGTGCGCAAACTACTCAATCCTTACGCGTTATGCTGAGTGGAGAGCACGAAAGGCTCATCATGGATTGAAAAGAGACGACGTTTCCCCGTGGCAACATATCTTGGCCGAGGAAACTCTTGCTTATTTGTGTTGAAATTCTGAAATCTGGATTTCAGGAGGGGCGCTCAATCAATCTCGCTTGAACCGAAAATACCCAAAATGACGGAATCAGCTGGTACTTCAGCAGGCCGGCCGCGAACCCGACAAAGGGCGTATAAGAAGCCACCTCCGTTGGACGTACCTCACATCGAAGAGGATGCGGCAGAGAGAAAACGAGTCCTGAACGTTCTAGCACAACGAAGATACCGTGAGTACGTTCTCATTACAGTGGAGAAAACCAGGTTCTGACAAGAGTCACAGGCGAGAGGAAGCGGTTGAATCGTCTCAAAGCGAATTCTGCTGAGAATGAAGACAACAAAGATACCGAGTCGCACGGCACTCTATCACCCGAGACCGAGAGTTCTACAGCGATAGAGGACTTTGTTGACATCTCGACTCTGCCAAGCAGCACACAAGCTACCATCCCGAGCACCAACATCACTGTCCCAGTCACGACTCAGAGCCCCGATATCATGGTTGGACTTGACCTCAACCTCTCATCGTGGGACCCTCTGGCCGACGTAGCACTTGCGTCCGTACTGCCGGGTACTGGAATAGTCCCGGACTTTTTGACGGATGACAACACTGGCGGTGAGACGGTGACGCACTCTCTACCAGAGCTATCTTTGGGATTTGACGGATCAGACAGCTTGGCGTCTTTTGTCGACACGTCCTCGCTTGGTCCTTCATCCACGTCCTCCTCGTCGCCGAATTGGAACTTTCCCGACAGTTACCACCTCCCGGTACTGGAGCTCACCCTCCTCAAGGCTATAGTTCGAATCGCCGACCGGCTCAACTGCAAGGCTGGCCTCTGGAGCCTCGACTGCATCTCCCCCTTCAACACAGGCACCGGGACGCCAGCAGATCAGCTCCCAGCGTCATGGAGGCCCACGCCGTCTCAGTTGATGGTGCCGCATCATCCCATGTTCGACTTGCTACCATGGCCGGGCGTGCGAGAACGTGTCATCACTATCATGTCGCTGCCGGATGAGCTGCGGCCGCCAAACGCTCAGGAGCCTCTGGCCATGGTGAACTTTGCGTACGATATCGAAGACGGAGCCGAGGGGGTGCGCATCTACGGCGAGGACCCGTATGATGCGAACAACTGGGAGCTGGGGCAGGTTGCCTTTGAACGATGGTGGTTCCTGTTCGACAGCAAGATCATTGAGACGAGTAACCAGTGGCGGAGGATGAGGGGAGCACCGCCGTTGCTGATGAAGAGCCTCAGCCCCAGCCCAAGTGCTGGGGCATCATCTTCTACCAGTTGATATGAGGCCACCATGCTGGGCTAGATGCATGAACCGAGGACACACATGGCATGTGGCGTTTGGCGTATTTGAAAATCTCAGGGGTCTTTGGTGGTTTGGCTAGACATGTGAATGATGTAGACGTATGGAAACGTAACCTGATGTATTGTACAATAGGAGCAATTCAACTCAATGATGACATGGTATAGTTCCAAGCATGGCCAACTTTTACTTCGGTTGGCTTTCATTACTAAGTGCAGGGCAACTTTCATCTACGATCGAGAGTTCTCAAAGGGGCTGATGAGCTTGAGTTCAGTCACTGAAGCTGACCACGTAAGATCCTGGAACTCGGCACTTGCGTGTGCATCAGCCAAGCAGGGCTTACATGCCATTGCGCTACCTCGTCAATGGCCATGGGCACGTTCGATACTACATTAGAATTGCGTCTTGACCGAGCTTGAGAATAAGCGGTAGATCGATTAACCAAGCAGGATGCTAGGATGCAATGTCACAGTGGTCCCATCGGTGGCATGAGCTCATGAGAGAGGCTTGAACCGCCTTACCCCGGGGAATGAGTCGTTGAGCCAAAACTCAGTGAAATCGGAGCCCCATGATATTCAAGATCACTCCCAACGGCTCTTCTCACGAAAGCCAAGTTATTTCAAACCCAGCCGTTGTCACACGTGGGAGAAGTGATTCAGTAGCCGGCATCCAGGGTACCCAAGAGCTAACTAAAGCATCGCCGGTCGATCGACCGCGAATGGAGCTCTCGGAGACCGATAGGTATGCGGGACTTTTGGCGGTGAGGGGACGTACTCGGATTCTGCCAGTAAGCATCATGACGGAGGGTCCTCGATGGTTGGTCGGCGGCCGAGTCACCACTAGATGGGACCCTTGTCTTCGAGGCAGAAGACGAGAGATCCCACGCGTTGCTGCAGAGCGGGGTGGGATGTTTTGAACTGCTGGGCCATGGGTGGAGAGACGGTTTGTAGAGTTCTCGCCCTGTTCTCCGGGGGAAGAGAGAGGGAGACGAAGTGTTACTGGACACTCGGTGACGGTGGAAGGGATCTCCAACGGCCCGCAACCAAAAACCATGATGACTCTCCCTCGAGCTTAAAGATTTTGTTAGCTGGAAGAGAGGCAGAGACAGCGTCTGCACTAACTTGTAGAGCTCAGCTTACCGGGCTGTGGTGCCACCGCTTACAGGGCAGCTCTAGTGCTAAGCCTCGCTGGAAATGAGGCACTAAACGCCCCAAGCTCCCCTTGATCCCCGGCGTTCGGAGCCCGGGAACGGCGCTGAAACGCTGGAGACCAAACAATCCCCAGCCAATCACGGGTTTTGACCAAGGAGAAACGGGCCTCCACTGGGGGTGTTCCTTCCACGAGGAGGGGCACGGAGGGGCTCCCGACTGCGGCGGCGGCGGGGAGGGAAAGAGAAATTTCCCAGAAAGAGCAACCCGACGACGGCGGATGCCTTTTTTTTTACCCTTCCTTCCCTTTTCCTTTTCTGCCCTTTCCCTTCTTTTATTCTTCTACTCGTCATTTGTCCCTCGGTACATCTCTTCTCCATCTCACCTTTAGAGTATAAGACTGCTGTCCTCGGTCGAGACGGATTCTGGTGTCTCTCGCTCCCTTTGTTCCTCCTGCTGCTGCTTCTCAATAAACAGATTGAGAGGAGGTCGAGATCGAAAGGTCGAATTAAAAAAGATCATCGTTTCCGCCCCCTCGTCTGGAGTTGCAGCGCAAACACCATCCAACCAGAGTCAATAGACAGTTAATGTTAGTCCCTCAGCCTTTGTTCACTGCCGTTTTGTTGCCATGCATGCGCAATGACTCCCCATAGCCATTGCCATGCTCTCTCTGCTCCAATTGTTCTTTTGCTAACAAACGTCCTTTGACAGCTGTTGAAGTTCCCCTCCCCCGCATCTCCATATTTCCAGCTTCTTTAAAACACCAAGCGAGCTTCAGCCCGTCACGATCTTCCTTACTGCGGCTTCATCTGGACCACCTTCCCCTGGGTCGAAGACTAGCTAGCTATAGCTTGTCACAACATTCCCGCCCAACCGAGCGTCTCCCCCTCAAACCGACTTCACCATGCATATCAAAGAGATGCTTACCGACGCCGAGAGGAGCGACCAGCCCTCCTTCTCCTTCGAATACTTCCCTCCCAAGACTGCTCAGGGTGTCCAGAACCTCTACGACCGTATGGATCGCATGTACAACCTTGGCCCCAAGTTCATTGACATCACATGGGGTGCCGGTGGTCGAATTGCTGAGCTGACTTGCGAGATGGTTCTCCAGGCCCAGGCCGTATACGGTCTGGAAACTTGTATGCATCTGACTTGCACCGACATGGGCGTCGAGAAGGTCAATGATGCTCTGCTCAGGGCTTACAAGGCTGGTTGTACTAACATCCTTGCTCTCCGCGGCGACCCTCCCCGAGACCAGGACACATGGACCGCTGCCGACGGTGGCTTTCAGTACGCCCGCGACCTGGTGAAGCATATCCGTGACACCTACGGCAATCACTTCGATATTGGCGTGGCTGGTTACCCCGAGGGCTGTGACGACAACAAGAACGAAGAGGAGCTGCTTGATCATCTCAAGGAGAAGATCGATATGGGTGCCTCATTCATCGTCACGCAGATGTTCTACGACGCTGACAACTTCATTCGCTGGGTGAAGAAGGTTCGCGAGCGCGGCATCAACGCGCCTATTCTTCCCGGAATCATGCCCATTGCTACCTACGCTAGCTTCCTCCGAAGAGCCAACCACATGCAGGCCAAGGTCCCCCAGGCATGGCTTGATGCTCTTGAGCCTGTCAAGAACGATGATGTTGCTGTGCGAAACATTGGCAAGAGCCTTGTCGCTGACATGTGCCGCAAATTGCTTGCCAATGGCATTCACCACCTGCACTTTTACACTATGAACCTCGCTCAGGCCACACGCATGGTCCTCGAGGAGCTCAACTGGGCTCCCTCTGCCGAGCGCCCTCTCCAGCAAGCTCTGCCCTGGAAGCAGTCCAAGGGACTCGGACGTCGCGATGAGGATGTCCGACCTATCTTCTGGCGGAACCGCAACAAGTCATACGTCATTCGTACCCAAGACTGGGATGAGTTCCCCAACGGTCGATGGGGTGATTCTCGCTCTCCTGCCTTTGGAGAGCTGGACGCCTATGGCATTGGCTTGACCGGCACCAACGAGGCAAACCGCAAAAAATGGGGCGAACCTAAGACCGTCCAGGACATTGCTCAACTCTTTGTTCGTTACCTCCGCAACGAGATCGACTCTCTCCCATGGAGCGAGTCACCGCTCACCACAGAAGCCGACGAGATCCGAGACGACCTCGTCGAGCTCAACAAGCGTGGTCTCCTGACGGTAAACTCTCAGCCTGCTGTCAACGGCGTCAAATCGTCTCACCCCATCCATGGCTGGGGACCTTCCAACGGCTATGTCTACCAGAAGTCGTACCTTGAGCTGCTCGTCCACCCTGATGTCTTTAATGACATGATTGGCCGTATTGAGAAGCATCCTGATTTGACCTTCTATGCTGTCACCAAGGACGGTGAGCTCCGCTCTAACGCACCGTCTGACTGCCCCAACGCCGTTACATGGGGTGTCTTCCCTGGAAAGGAGATTGTGCAGCCTACAATTGTTGAGAGCATCAGCTTCCTTGCCTGGAAGGACGAAGCGTTCCGACTGGGCGTCGACTGGGCTCATTGTTACGACGCTGCTTCTCCCAGCAGAGCTCTGATCGAGGAGGTCATGAACGACTGGTATCTCGTCAATATCGGTAAGAATTTAGAGGATCAAGTTCTACTTGTGAACAGACACTGACCCTTGACAGTAAACAACGATTTCCACCAGAACGGAACCATCTTTGAGCTTCTCAAGGGCCTCGAGGTCAAGGACCTGACGACTCCTGCGACTCCAAAGAGCGAGGCGGCCACGAATGGTGCTGCCGTCTCCGAGCCCGTTGCCAACGGTACCGCAGCCGCGGCGGCAGCGAACTAGTTGTTGATACGCACTATGCCAACGCGACTGTTGACGAAGATTCTTAACATCTTTGTCTTACACAGATATCTGCGCATTGATTTCCAGAGCGACCATGCGCATCACTGGGCGTTTCTGTTATTTTCATTCCAGCACTAACGAACCATGTTCTTTTCCCTTCTTTCTTCTTTTTCTTTTCTTTTGGGTTTGGGTATAATAGCATCACCAGGGTGTCTTTTTCAACAAAAAGTTACCAGGGATACGGGGCAGCATTTTCAAAAAACAGGGGGCGCAAGATACAAAAATCACCCGGCGGGGCGCAGACGACTTTATGTTTTGTGGGCTTGCTTTGCTTGTTCTATATCTCAACGATACCCCGCCAGCAAGGCCTATGGATGGATGAATGCATGAAATGAATTTTGGTGTTTTGCAGTTTGTTTTTAACTGCAGAAGAGGAGGGATATCAATAGGATGACAAGTTGGCCATCATGCCTAGGCAGATGTTCACAGACAGATCGAGACAGGTCGTCAACTTGACGACGGCTCGAGGCCAACAATTGACTAGGGATCTAGCTCCCTTCTTGGGGTTATGATACTCCAGATTATGATGTCTCACGCTCTTGAATATATATACACGGTGAATGCTGTAGAATTTGACTTGGTCAAATCTGTCTATATTCATCCCTTCACCGTTTGAACCTTTCCAACGTCTGTTTGAGCGACTTGGACATGCCTATTATACACCTTCCTGAATTTCATACACAACGACCATCTCTATCTCTCACCAACCATCCTCATCTGCCACTTCGTAGTCCATATTCACTGCCCGCTCCTCTCGTTGTGGCTCAGCGCTCTCCCGCCTAGGCTGGTCATCAAAGCCTGCCATAGCATCGTCTTCCTTGTCCTCGCCGCCACCATCGGTAGCATGATGAGTGTTGTCGTCATGGTTGCCGGCCGTCTTGGCCGTGCCCACAGGCGGGAGCGGCGTGTTGATCCACGTGAGCTCGAGGTGACCTTCGACCCCGGGGAGTTCCTTGCCGTGGAGGTGGTAGTAGAATCTTTCTGCCGTCTTGCGGTCCTGGAAAGACACGTGGGTGACGTTGGGGGCTGTATCGACGGATTCGAACTCGCCGAGGTTCTGGGAGCTGTTAGTAACCGAAGACTGTTGAGATATGGGCAAGTGTAACATACCAAGAGGAAATGACGCAGCTGCTCGTCCTTATCAGGCGCTGTAAAGTCGACCCCCGTGATGGCGAGCTTCTTGGGCCGGTTGTCGATCGAATACTGCGCATACGCTGCATGCATGTTCCCTCCTCCTCGGCCTCTGAAGCTCCCCCGTCCCCTCGGAGCATAGCCCCGACTTCGATATCCCCCTCGGCCCTGGTAACCGCCTCGGGGAGGCCACGGCGAACCCGAGAAGGAGGCGTCATCCTCGGCGTTGGGATCAATGCCAAGTAACTTGGCTTCCTGTTCCAGCGCTGCGAGCTTAGCGCGCAGCATGTCCGTCCCGGACGAGGAAGCATCCTCATCCTCGCCCCTCTTGCTGGCTAGCTTCGCCTGGAGCTTCTCGTTCTCCTCGCGATGCCGGGTGAGGAGCTCCTGCTGCTGCTTCTCCAGCTCCAGCCGCTGCCGCTCTATCTCGGCGCGCTTCGTCTCCCGCTCCTGGTGCTGCTTCTGCGCGTCTTCCTGTCTCCGCTGGAACTCCTCCATATCGATCTCGGGCTCAGGTTCCTCCTCCACCGTCGCCTGGGGGTCGCCGGACCAATTGCCCCCCTGCAGGGGAGCCGACGCCGGCAACGCGTCGGCCTTGTCCTTGTACCAAAAGACCTTGACGAAGCGATTGTCGAATATCACCTTTGGCGATTGATACGCCGCGTTGGCCGAGCCCCATTTATCATACTTGACGATGGCCAAGTGCTTATACGGCTGCATGGACACCTCTGTGATGTTGCCGAACTGGGAGAAGAAGCCCCGTACCTCATCCTCGCTGAAGTGCTCCTCTGGAATGCTCTCCACCACAATCGTGCTCTTTGAGCGATCGTTGATAGGCCCTTCGGCCGAGAAGAGGGATCGCGCACCGCCTCTCTTAGAGCTGCGGTTACGACGGCCTCCTCGGCCCCCGCGGCCGACTTCAGGTGGAAAGCCGAAAGGATTCATAGGATTGGGGGCGTTTACCAGAGCTGAATAAGGATCGTTGGGGTCATATTCTAGACGAGACCGAGTTAGTCGGATACAGCTGCGCAGGCCATCTCCCTTACCGTCCATAGAAAGGGGCATAAACATTGGCTCGTTGCCATGGTCATACGGGCATGTACTTCCGCGAGAGCAGACACCCTTAGTATCATAGTCCCGACATCGACCCCTCCGCCGGGACTGATTCCTGCCCCCTCCGAAGCCTTGCTGCATAAAGTTGGGCATGCCGTACCCAGGCATGCCCATGGCGCTCATCTGTAAGAAAGCCGCCTCCATGGTCTTGGGGTCGAAGGACATGTCTGACCGCTGGGGAAGACCGGACATGTGCCCAGAGTTGCCCCCGTAGCGTCCTCCCCTCATGTCATCTCCTCGTCCTCCGCGACCGCCCCGTCTTGGCTGCTTCGGGGCGCGTCCGCCAAACTGAGGAGCATCGCGTCCGTCCGAGCCGTCGGCATCGTCGCGGTCGTGGAAGCCCCTCTTTCTCGATCCGTTCGGTGATGCGCTCTCGGGCAGAGGGGGTTGCAGAGGCTGCTGTGATTCAGCGCCGACTTTCGGGGCTGGGGGAGCACCTGGGAGGTACGACTTGTATGCGACGGCTTGAAATACGTCGTCGAGGAAGGCCTTTGGATCTGAATTATTGCCCTGGGTCAGCAATTCTGCTATATTTGCTCGTGGACGGGGCGTGGCATGACGCACCTTCGCCTTCGGTCAGGAAGCCGGGAATCTCGTCTTCGCACATCTTCCTTACTACGTCGCGGTCCCCATCGTGTTGGAGGAGGGCAATGACATAGTCGGCCAGGACATCGGCGTCAGCGTCGGACCTGGAACAGCGCGCGTTAGCAAGAGGAAACACGAGATTGTCGGGAGCTACCGACGTGTCTTCGATGCGCTTGACGATCCACGCCTTGAGCAGCGGCGCATCTTCTTCGGGGAACAGCATGATTAGCTCAGGCTGCGAGACACAAGACGGGCACGGGTCGCATCCAACAGGAGAGCCAGTAGCTGCGCCGAGCACAAGGTGTTGGCCGGCTGACGTTGATGTTGCGAGGTTGCAAGACTCGAGATGCAGCTCCAATTTTTGGGTCTCTGAGCGGCTGGGCAAGTGTCGTCACAGCCGAACATTCAACAACGCACTGCACTAGGAGGCACGTAAGAACCTTGCAAGCGGCAAACAACAACAAGATACAGCGTCAATGGCAGAAGCAATTATCAGTTGTTGTAACAATTTAAAAACACGAACTGAGCTTCGATCCTTTCCCTATGTACTTTGATACACAGCGACTGGCCGGCCAGCTTCAATCCTGCGTCACTCCGTCAACCCCCACCACAATTTTTCAACATCCTGGCCCTCTTGTCACCGTTTTACAACCATGTCACTTTGCAAAAGAAATCACCCACAACTTCAATCTAACGTGTTCAATTCATCAGATACGACATAACTACATAAAAGCCGAATCGAGCTTCCTCTTGGCGTTCAGCTTCAACCCGGCCACTCGACTTTTTCTTTTGGTATTCGCTCAGCATGCCCCTCCCGCGCTCAACAAGGAGCTCCTCCATGGGCTTGGGCATACATCCCAAATCTTCGTTACTAGCCGGTTGATTTCATGCGTCCATTGTGGCACGCTTTGTGGTTCCATCGGCACATTAGGAAGCCGTTTACAGCTTGTCGTAGTACTGTAGTCACGAGTTAGCACTTGTCTTTTCCTGCGCATCAGAGGACAAAAACTTACGTTCTCGACACCGGGCACCTCGACCTTGATACCCTTGCGCTTTCGCATGTCGGTGACGACCTGGCCGACCTTGCTGGTGCTGTCGAGGGGAGAGCCACCGGGCAGAATCTGCCAGTGGTCGAACACGGACTGAGGGAAGGCCTGTCCGGAGGTGGCTTGTCGGAGATCGCCGTTGAAGCCGAAAGACTCGAGAATGGGGAGGTAGGCCTTGATGTTGAACAGAGGAGTACCAGGTCGCTGCTCCTCGTTGAAGACGTGACCACGTCGTCGGGTAAGGACACCGTAGACACCACCCATGGCGTTCTCGGGCACCTGGATCTCGACGAGGTAGACGGGCTCGAGGAGAGCGGGCTCGGCGAGCAGAGCGGCGGCGTACAGGACACGACGGGCAGTGGGGATGATCTGGCCACCACCACGGTGGATGGCATCGGCGTGGAGAGTAACATCGAGGATGTTGAATCGGGTGGATCGCAGGGGCTCCTCAGCAACGGGACCCTCACGGGTAGCCCACTGGAAACCGGAGACAACGGAATCCTTGATTTCGTTGAGGTACTGGACGGCCTTGGTCTGGTCGACCAGCAGGTTGGCACCGGTGCCGTCAGGACCGAAGGTCCAGATCTTTCGGGCGTCGGTGACATCCCAACCGAAGTCGTCGGCAAGGACACGGGCACGAGCCTTGAAATCGTCACGGGCGCTGACCTTGCCACCCTCGATGGCCAGAGAGAGCTCCTCGTCGATGGGCTCGGCAACCATGTACAGACGGTTGTGCTTGTTGGGAGACTTGGAGAGGGCAGTGATGCTGGACTTGTTGGTGACGGTCTCACGGTACTGGACAACAGGGTCCGAGATGATCAGAGGAACACCGGCGTGGTCCTCCTCGAGATCCTTAAGGCAAATCTCGAGATGCAACTCACCAGCGCCAGCGACGACGTGCTCACCAGACTCAGAGGTCATGGTCAGGACGCAAGGGTCGGACTTGGACAGACGCTTAAGACCCTCGACCAGCTTGGGGAGATCCTGGGCGTTCTTGACCTGGACGGAACGCTGAACGACGGGGGAGACGGAGAACTTCATAACCTTGAGGTTGTGGGCAGTGTCGCTGGTGGTGAGAGTACCAGACTTGAGGAGGAACTGATCAATACCAACCAGACCGACAATGTTACCGGCAGGCATGTCGTCAATGGGCTCGACCTTGCCACCCATCATGAGGACAGTTCGCTGGATAGCCTTGATGAAGAGATCGTCCTTCTTGCCAGGGACGTAGTTGGGGCCCTGGATACGGACCTTGAGACCGGATCGGACGGTACCGGAGAAGACACGACCGAAGGCGTAGAATCGACCCTTGTCGGAAGTGGGCACCATCTTGGAGACGTAAAGCATGAGAGGACCCTTGGGGTCACAGTCACGGATACCAATGGCAGCCTCATCATCAGGGGGACCCTCGTACAGAGTCTCGGCACGGTACTTCTGGGCGGTGGTGGGAGAGGGAAGGTGGAGGATCATCATCTCCAGGAGAGAGTCGGCGGCAGGGAGGAAAGTGCGCATGACAGCCTTGAGGAGCTGCTTGCCCTCCTTCTCACGGTCCTCAGCAGAGAGCTTGAGGTTGAGCTTCTCGAGGAGAGTGGCGGTCTCCTCCTTGTGGAAGTTCATGACGGCGGAGAAGATCTTGAAGATGGGGTCCAGGATGAACTGGTTGAAAGCACGCTCGAGCTGCTTACCCTCGTAGGTGCCGTTCTTGGTCCACTTCTTGGTCTTGGGGTTGAAGTAGTTGTCGCCCCAGAGACGCTCCATCATCTTGTTCTTGTCAACACCGAACTTCTTGGCGTATCGGACGGCGAACTGGCGGACGGTGAAAGCCCAGCCGTGCAGACCGGAACCGAAAGCAACAGTACCCTTGTCAGGGTAGACCTGGATATCACCGATGGACTTGTCAAGGTAGGTGGAAATGATGACGTTGACGGACTCGATGGTTCGGGAGAAGGACTGGTAAAGATCCTCCTTGGAGACCTGAAGCTCGAGAAGAGCACGGTCGACCTTGTTGATGATGATGACGGGCTTGATGCGCTCACCAAGAGCCTGTCGGAGCACAGTCTCGGTCTGGACGCACACACCCTCGACGGTGTCGACGACAACGAGAGCACCATCAGTGACACGGAGAGCAGCAGTGACCTCAGAGGAGAAATCGACGTGACCGGGGGAGTCAATAAGGTTGATCAGGAAGTCCTTGCCGTCGGTCTTCTGGCCGACAATGTCGGCGACATCATCGTCCTCACCAAGCTGGCCGAACAGGGAGATGGCAGTGGACTTGATGGTGATACCACGCTCCTGCTCGTCGGCACGCGTATCTGTCGCTCGGGCATCACCAGCCTTCGCGGTGGAGATGATACCGGCCTTGGCGAGAAGGGAATCGGTAAGGGTAGACTTGCCGTGGTCGACGTGGGCAATAACGGACATGTTACGGACATTGGTAGGCTTGTCCATAAGCGTCCGGATCTCGTCGATCGTGAAGCTGTCGGGCGGGTGAAGGCATCGCGTCAGCTCATGGACATTGGCAGTGGCTTAAGTCCGAGCGGGGTATTGAGGTTTTGTGATGGAGGGGTTGTGCTTGGTGGGCGGGCAGCCGCGAGAGGACTGCAGCACCGCGCAAGGAGCCACGATAATGATGGCCATGATGGCCATGGTGTAGATGATGGGAGAGGGAATGAGCAGAGTCGACTTACTTGACCATCTTGGCGGTATTGATGGGATGACCTGACTATGTGTTGTGGTATGAAAATTCGAAGAGCGGGGTCGAAGTTTTCACCCCGCGATCTGAGCCGTAGAGCAAGAAGCGATTGCCAGAGGAGAAAAGGCAACGATTCGAAAGTGACGGTGGAAGAGGGACAGCTCGGGGGGGAGAAAACCACTGTCACTCTTTATGCGTCCCTTTGAAGGAGAAGGTTTGGAGGAGGGAAAGGAGGAAAAAAACCTAGAGGAGCGGGTGGAGGGGGAGGAGAAGAGGAAGATTCATTCGGCGGGCAAGCCCTGCAGAGCTGTGACGCCCAAGGTTGGACCACCCGCCGGGAGGCGGGGTCCACTCACTACCTCAGCAGACGAGGGAAAAAAAAATTGGGCAAGTGGGTTTGGTGGGGCAGCAACCCAAGCACCCCGAGCGAGCAAGCACTGGAAATGGAAGCAACGCAACCCAGCAACCCGAGAGAGAACCCCGCTCGGCGCGGACAGCAGTCTTGGGCTCTGCTGCCACTGAAGCAAGACACGCTTCAGGCCCTTTTGGAGGGGTTGGGCCCGGCCACGATAGGCCCAGAAACCCGCTAAAAATGGCCTGCTGAGCTTCTTCCCACTCATCGCCACAGTGGTTTTTGTGCAAGAAAGGGCACCAACCCTGATTCGCAGGAGGATCTATGAACAGCGGGTTAGAGGTCGCATTGGCATCCAATGGCCTGGGTGACTAATTATCCAAGGCCTGACTGTTTTTGTTTGCCCCTCCATTTCCAGGGCGGGCAATGGAGAGCTCTGGCTGTGTATCATCCATGCTCATATGACAGCCTCCATCATGCCTCTTCATTTCTTCCTCACTCCCCGAGAGACTCACCGCGGATAATCTAAGCCTCCCTCCCATCTCCTGCCAATTACAGCGGGGATGAGCAAGAGAGCGAGAGTGGCATGGTCACAGGGATATTGGGACATGGACAAAAAGCACGGGTAGTTTTTCCATGGGGGATTGGCATTCGGCATTGTCCATGCCCATCCCGCTCAGGCCATGAAACCGAGCGTCCATCATCACTTTCCCCTCCTCCTCCTCCGCCCAAGAAGGCGATGAGCAACTCTCGATGACGTGCATGGCCGTTAGGTATTAGGTAGGTAATTGTGCGTCTTGGAGATGAGCCATTGCCATTGACTGCCTCTCGCCCCATGACTCGGAGTACAGCTGTCGGTCAGGTTGTACCTTTGTCTGGTTGGTGTCTTTTTTCTGTCTTTTTGATTATTTATTTTTTGTGCGGGTGCGGGTGTGGTATGCTTCTGGCTTAAAGGTCCGAAGTGGGCTGTAGCTTGAGCTGGGGAGCTCTCTCTCCCACCCCTCCATTCCATCCGCCCATCCATCTCGTCTCGTCTCGCCTCGAGCTACAGTACATACAGTACACGCCCGCGAATGTCGTATGTAGCATGTAGCATGTAGCATGTAGCACAGGCCATGCCAGTTTCGGCCCATGTATTTCTTGGGCCACAATTGCCCAAGCTGGTACCTGGCTCGCCCCATCCTCTCGTACTGTCCGTCCGTCTTGTCTGTCGCTATTCTCGCGGCTCAGACCTCAGACCACCATCAGAGGTTGCCCTCCCAAGCTCCCATTGGAGGACCTCGGGAGCTCGTCCGGCTCTTGAGCCCGTCAGATCCGCCTACGAGACCCAATGGGATTGAATGGAAATGCCCAAGATCTGATACGGCAAGCTTCCTCATCGAGTAAAGCTGCAGACCAACATGCAAGAAAACACCGCACACTCATCACGCTTGACATAAAAACATGAGCACACGGTCACAATCAAATACCTCACACGTCGTATGTTTTATTTCCGGCTCTGGAACCTCCAGCGCCCTTCTTTTATGCATGCTCTTAGACGCGGATTGGTCAGCCTCGCTTCCAATTAACAACCTCATCAACGTTATCCACCATCAACCATCCCTTCTCTTTTGCCCGCTCAGCATGATATCAAAATCATAAGCCATGTCCCATTGAAAATTCACCTGCAAGACTCGTCTCAAGACTAATATTACCCCTTTTGAAATATAGATGCATCATGCCAGCTTTCCAAAACGCCTCGCTTGCTCGTCGTACTCGCTGTCACCGAATGACTCACTCACCGAACCAGACTCACAATCTCACACACCTTCATTATCACCCTCGCCCATCTCATGATGACCCCAAGATGCGAGCATAAGCATCCTCAACTTCCCCGGCCAACTCCAACAATGAAACAATGACAATTTGATGCGTCAAGTTCGGCAACCGGTCACGATGCAACCCGATCCATTCAAGTGGCGGCGTCGCCTCGCCCATGTCCCGCAATTGCGGCGTCTCGATGATGGGTGGCTCCAGCGCCACGTAGTCGTACTTGGAAACGGGCACGTTGACCTCGGCCGTGATCTTGTGCTGCTCGCCCTCTCCTTGCTCCTCCTCTGCTCCTGGCACTCCCCTAATCTTGACGGCTGTCAGGTCAATCTCCTTGCCCCAGATCTGCTCCAGCGCCTTGGCATGGTTTGCAAACATGCCTCGGATATAGCTGACGCGCGAGAAGTTCCAGCCCACTTCCACCTTGCCCTCGAATGCGCTCTTGAAGATGTAACTGATCTCGTTTGCCCGTGGTTTCTGCCACGTTTCCATAACTGCCGAGACCTGTGGGACGTTGAGAATTGTGCCACCCCGTGATCCCGTTGCTCGCTGAACCACATCTTCCACAGATATCTCGCTGAGTGTCTTGGGCGCTTCCACGTTGCGAACACCGGCAAGACCGATTCGAAGCTGGCCGAGCATCATCCTCAAGATGCTGTGGATGCGCCTTTGTTCCATGCTGGCCGCGAAACGAGCATAGGCATTCAGCGCCTCTACCTTGAACACTTGATGATCAGAGAATGTGCTAGGGAATACGCCCAAGTTGAGTGCCTTGAGCGTCACAACGACATCGGTATCCAGAGAAATCGGCGACTTCGACAAAGTGTCTTCAATCTTCAGCTTCGGCGTTGGTTCAACTGAGGGCAGGGGGTTGCGCGATGATATGGACCTCCTGCTCATAAACTTCTCGATTTCTTTTAGAGAGCTCTCGAAACTCTCCCTCCTCTCCTGAATGAGCTTCTTGACAGCTTGCCACAGGGCAATACCCTGCGCCGCTGATGTTGTCGTGCCGAAAATCTGGACTGCCTCGCCGTCGAAGATTGCAACCAGTCTATCTCCGCTACCTTCGAGGCTTTCGCGTACATTGTACATCAGGAACTCCAACGAGGTGATGTCGGCCACCAAAAAGGCTTGATAATCAAATGCAGCCTTGACGCGGAATGCATTGAAGCCTATGGAGGCTTGGATCAGGGGTGTTTCGTTGAGTGCCTCTTCTCGCTTCGGCCACTGAATGGAAGTGCGCAAGCGGAAATCTTGCAGCGCTACAAATCCACTCAGACGGCCAGTGCAGTCGACCCCAATCCGGTCGAAGCCAAGGCACAGATTCTGCTCCCAATCGGACGTCTTCTTAGAGGACACCCAGAACTTTTTGATAGCAAAGGCAGATTTGCCAATGGCTTGTCCGAGGTCGATGGTGACATCAAGAGCGGCAATGGAAATGGTTGCCGTCCACGGGAAAGCAGCAGTTGCTGCCACCTGTTGATATCGCTGCACGAGATGGCCACTCTGAGAAGTCTCAGTTGCCAGCTTCGCAACTGGGGCTGCAGGTGGCGACCGCAGCTCGCTTGGATACCAAATCTCACGGAATAGCAAGAAGTCTTGTGCTTGCTTGGCGTTGATGGACACGGCCATGGGGCTCACGTTGATGATAGCCGAGACTCCGCTAGTTCCGCTAACGTGCTTACTGTTCATGAACGACAGTGTAATCGAGTCCAACTCAAAGCTTGCAGTTGACTCGCGCGAGTATACGTGCTGGATAGAGGCATGCAGCTTGGTAAAATCTCCAGAAATAGCGAAGAAGTTGCCTTGCTCCGAAGACCGCACAGTGTTGACGGTAAAATAGATGTTATCGAAGCACGTCGTGGCGGCGACACGAGCGATCGGCTGACAGCTCAGGGAGAACTCCTGTCTGCAAATACGCAGGCCCAAGTTGAGTTTGAGACGACCCAAGACAGCGCTTGGGTCTGCAGTGATGATGTTATCATCTTCCCCAGACTTGTTGGGCTTTGCTTTGGAAGGTTCCTGTTCTTTGGTTGACTCAACTTCGTTGTCGTCCTTGACTACCTCCTTCACACTTGACAACATGTCCATCACAAGTGGAACAACGGAGGGATACAGGATATTGCTGGAGGCGTCAACCTTAATCTCGCCATAGAGCGACGGATCATCATGGGCATCGTCCCTATATTCCACTTTACAGGCCAATCCAGGACTGCGGAGGACTGTTCCACTCCCAGAGTCATCTGTGTTGAACTGACCGTACTTGCCAGCGAGTGAAGGACGCCCGAAGGTCTTTGCCGAGTTATCCATGGGTCTCTTGCTAGCGATGTAGACAACGGCACCAGCAAAATCTGCATCAATAAGCAAACTCTCCAGCCTCTTGTTGCCAAATATGCTTCGTTGTGGCTCTGTCTTCGGTGCTTCATCTGCCTTCTTCTCTGTTGTCACTGCTGTGTTCCACTGCGTCGATGCTTGCGCCACATTCTTCATGGAGAGGGAGATCGACTCGGCCAAATGCGCAGCGGGTACGATGAAGGCGGACGTTAGCCGCAGATCTAGAGACTCGCCCACTGCCTGGAACGCCATTCGTCGGGAGGACGCCGTTGACATGTAGGCAATATTGAACGTAACCACGGGCAGCAGTGCTGAGTGAAGTGAACGAGCGTTCATGTCCTGGCCAGGAGGGACCATCTGAACCTGGAAGTTCTCGATTGACAGTCGCGCAGATCGCCGCGTTCTTGTGCCAAATTCGAAGAGTTTGAGAGACATGACAAGATCCTCCTTAGTACTTGATTCGCCGGCGGAGCTGTCTGCAACGATCCAGCAGACCCGGATGTTTCGAAGCTCGAACTGATATTGAACAGACGCAAGTACCGAGTCGATTATGTCAACCTCATCCGGCAGCTCTTCGTCCCCATTGATCGTGATTTTTGGTTTTGACTGTCTCAACTTCCTCAGGTAATCCAATTCACGTGAGGTATCGAGATCCTTGATCTTTTCACCCATGTAACCCAGAACGTCAATGACTGTCGAGATGGTTTCTGGGGCGAGATTGCACTCGAAGTCGTCGCTGCTAAAGTTGAAGGACCAGTCTTCTTTTCCCTCGTCACTTAGAGTCGAACTGGCAGAAACCATGACACCAACACCCAAACTTCCACAGGACCTCATGGAGCCCTCTCGGCCTCTGAGAATGTCGAGACCAATGTGACTCAGATTGACGTGAAGTTCCGGGTACTTGAGAATAGGGCCGTGTGCCTCGTGTCGGTTAGACGCGTGCAAATGAGCCCTGTCCAAAGAAAAGAGAACTTGGGCCATGGGCTCAATTTCTGACTTGAGAGATGTCTTGGCAAAGACGTGGAGGCCAGCCAAAGTCAAGTGAACATTATACACGACTTGCCTCGAATGATCCGACTGTGCTGGTTCAACCACTGGTTTGGGTACGTCAATCTCATCCGAGCCAAATATTTCGGAGACGTGGCCTTGAATGATCTTGGTTTGCTCCTGTAATTCCTGGATTGCACTAGAAATTTGGGGTTTGTTCAGTGCGGTAAGCAGACTGTAGACGGCAGATGCGTCGAGTTCAACGACTTCTAGCGATGAAAGGACATTGATTTGATGTTCCGTTTGGCTCATATGGCTAGTGATGCGGCCGTTGGTTGGGGGAATCTGTAGGAGAGAAATGCTGCGAGGCTCGTTTCGGACGTTGATCTGCATCTCGTGGTAGTTTTCCTTGACGTCGAAATCGAAGATGACTTCCTTTCCAAAGTTCGCAGCAGTCGCCGCTCGCGCCACGGTTCCAGTGATTTTGTAGGTTAGGGATTGGAGGAAGGGGATTGAAATGCTGTATTCGTCAAGGAACATAGCGAGATTGACTCTGACGCTTGAAAGGCGATCCGACATCCTCTTCTGCTCCTTTGGCGCTTTTGGTTTCGATAAGTTGGCAAGTTGGCTCTTCAGACCGTACAACTGATGGATCTCATCCCCGAAGAGACGATCAAGGACCTCCATCAGTCCAATCGGATCCTCCTTGATTGCAAAGATCAAGTTCCTGCTGCTAGCACTAGCCTTGATAGTATGGCTCGACGTGCCATCAGTGTTATGAAGCTCATGCGACAAGAAGATACTTGGGTGCTTGAGCTGCGACATTCCCAAGGCGTGGGAATTGCTGTAAAGTGACGAAGTAATAGCGTTGCAGTTTAGCATCAGGCTCATAGAACTAGAGATTTCGGGACCATTCTGGTGAAGCAGTGACATCTTCAATCCATGACTCAATGTCTTTGCTTTGAGGTTGATTGTCTCCACCTCGATCGCTCCTCGCGTAACGTCCACCACCACATGAACTGGTGGCCAAGCAGCAGGGTTTGGCTTTGCTGGGCGCTTTGGTTTGGGGATGACAGGCGTTGGCTGGGTTTGGCTCTGGCTCTTGCTGTAAAGCTGCAGTACATCCTCAGCCAGCTCGCACAGCTCCCAATTCAGGTTGATGCCTGCTTCAGCACAAGAGATGTTCAAAGTCGTGAGAGGAACATTGGGCTTGGTGCTTTCGCCTTGATCATCCCTACTTTCAGACACGTGTTGGTCAATCCTAGCGGCCAGATCAATGAAGCCGATCTTGTTCTGCTTCGGCCCAGGGTCAAGGACAAGCTGCAGCTCCGCAAGTCTGCAAGCTCCGAGGATAGGTAGTTGGTCATCAGATGTCGAGTTCCTTTCCCCTATCTGGCCGAAGATGTTGACCAAGATGAGTGAGGTGGCCACATCCTCCAGATCCCAGCCACGCCACTTCTGGAACGCAGCTATCACAGACTCTGCAGCGTCTGCAGGCGTATCAGGAGCGCCATTCCAGCAGTGTTGAACCAGCTGAGTCCTGGGCCGCTCGTCCATGGTTGCCCAAATCTGACGAAGCCGCATTGCCAATTTCCAAGAATCGAATGTACGTAGGTGTTCATCTGCTGACCGGAGCACAGCAGAAGGTCGGACCAAAAAGGATGGATCATTAGTCAACTCGCCCTCTTCAAGAAGACGGTAAGTGAAGTACTTCTGGCGGTTCTGGTGCTTTGCTATGGTGTCAGAAAGAAGGTGACCAAGATCAGATGCTACGGTGCCGGTGCGATGGATGAGCGAGGCCAAGTATTCGATTTTGCCTGAGGCGGTACTTCCAACCACCGATCCGATGTCCACGTCGAAGTATCTGACTTCTTTCGAGCCAAGTGACACAGTAACGTTGTCAATCTGTGCCATGACCGCAGCCTGGGGTTCCTCAAAAGAAGATTTACGCTCGGATGCAGAAATCTCTGCTGATCCTAATCGCAGTTGAAGCGATGTCCTCGATTGTCTCGTTTCGTCTTTGAAGGGGTCATCCCAATTGGTAGTCGTTCGTGTAACTAAGGCTACTTTAGAGATTGTCAAGTCATATTGGTCCTGTTCGTCTGTGGCGTAGCCTGACGAATCCTCAGTAGCTGGGTTGAGGAGTCTAAACGTAGCGTTTGGCATTCGAATCATCAAGTCTTTGATCTCGCCCTTCGTTCCTCGTTCCTTTTGTAAATCGAAAATCTGAGTCATGGCGTCGACCTGGAAGGAGTCTAACAAGTCTTCCGGTTCGTTGGGTTGTAGAGCGTCCAAAAGGGACGCGGTATAGCGTATGGAGGATGGGCTAACAAATGCCGATATGCCAGAGGGGAACTCGACCACGGCGCTGAGATACGGGTGGTCCTCGCTTAATCCGTCAGGGTCAATGTCGTCTAATCCAATAGTTGTCGTATCAAACATATCGTCTTCTTCACCCTCTTCAATGCTTTGAAAGGGAACCTCATCTGTACTGACACGCAATCCCTGTAGCGGGAAGTGAGGCGAAACATACTGGCTCGAGAAGGCCACAGAAGAATGAGCAAGACCCTCTCTTGCGGAGTAGTCAACAGTGGAATGGTGTGACACGAATGAGCCTCTCTGTCTCAGGGGCGGGCGATTATCTGCCGAGACAGGTCTACCATCGGGGTAGTCACCTTGTTTCGACCTTGATCGAGCCCTATGTTGGGTCTGTGCGAGAACAACACTGCCATTGCTCGAGCCAGCAAGCGAAAGAAACGACGATTTGTGGCTCAAACCTCGCGACCGTCGCGAAGCTATCGTCCTATACGAAACATCTTCATCTTCAGCTTCGAGTGAGACTGCTGGATGAGGGGGTGGAGGCGCGCATTGAGCCGGCGGGTCTACCACTTCTGGGATGAGGTCATGCAAGTAGTTCGGGAGGAGAAGGAACTCGGCACGGTGTGTGCGTTGATCTTCTCGTTGTACCAGCTCTTGCTGTATTCTCCTCTCCTCACTAAAATTGAACTTGCGTCCTATTACAGCAAGACGAATAGTGGTTCGCAAGTGAGCTTCTGTTTCCACAGGGTGATGGTATCTCGACTTTTGCCTTGCTGCCGATTCTGCGTTGACGCATGACACTTGGATGTTTGGTACGACAATGTCGGCACGCTTCGAATAATGTGACCGAGCCCAGTCGTTGAAATTCACATCGATAGCGTCGGTTGACACGAGGAATGCCGCCTCGTCTACATGCAGCCATACTTGAACAGATTCGACGGCGACTCGGGCGAAAGTGATATCGTAGAATACCAGAGAGGAGTACGGCACCAACGCATTTTCAACGTCATCAAAGGAAAAGGCAACGGCCTTACCGCCCCTGGCCACCGCTACGAGAAACTCGGACGTACACTCTCCTGAGATTGTTCCAACGTCAACATCCCAATTGCAGACGTAAGCAGGCTCTGAAGGTGGTAACCCGAAAAGCTTGTGGCCAAATATCCGCAGACCATCGATGAACAGCTGAGTATTCGACGACGACATGCCTGGAGAGTCGAGAGCACCCTCAGTGCTACCCAGCGAGAGGCTCACGGGGCTGACCTCGATTTCGATCTCCATGAAATAATTTGTGAAGCGCAAGTCGGCAGAGACGCTGGCCAGTTCTCCTTGGACATAGCGGTTGGCAGAGTAAAGATTGGTCGGCAATAGGACCCTGAGGTCCTCGACTTTGACTCCAAGGATAACGTCGAGGTCGTTTGACTTCTTTGGAGGGGGTTGGTTTGCCGCCTCTGCGCCCGGATTCTTCTCCTTCAGCTGTAGTTGATTTTGATACTCATCCAGCGTCCTGAAGTGAACAAACTCGCCAAAGTAGTTGTCCTTCAACAGAATGATGTAGCGGACGAGGAAGCCGTACAGGTAGACGTAAGGAGACTGGCCACGAACATTGAGAATAAGAGTGTCTGTGTTTGCTGTTGATGTTGTCGCATTGTAGTTGTAGCTTCCGTCCACCGCTAGGCCCTCGATGTGGCCCAAATCCCGAGATGAGAGAAACGCAGCTTGGGTATTCCACTGAGGAACCTGAAGTGCTAAATCTAATTGATCAGCACGAACGTCAAATGGAATGGCATTCTTGTTCGGTCGGAAGCTGTCGGCCGGAATACAGGCTTCGGCGGTCAAGCAAGGGCTTGAAAGGATGAGATAAGTGTTGTCCTCGACGACCGTCGCCTTGTCAATGATATTGGCCTCGTTGACATTCAGATAGAGCTGCAACGATTGCAGACTAAGATGAACGTGATACTTGAAAGGTACAAACACCAAATAGTCTGAGGGAGGGCCTGTAGTCCAGTCATCAACCAGATCAACCAGGAGGAAGATGTGGTCTCGCAGTATGAATAGCTCCATTTTCGAGCTGGTGATGTTGAAATGCCAGTTCCTAAGTGCATTCCAGGAAAGTGGGTTGGAAAGGTCGCAGGATATCCGTTGAGGACCAGATCGCCAAAGTAAGTCATGGTTTACGCTGCTCCAAAGCTCGGAACTGGGGAGATCGACGTTGAGCTTAGTGGTATAGCCGGTTGAACTAGCCAGCATATCCATGTTGAACTTGACGGATGAGTTGGTTGGAACTTTCACTTCCAACCATCCTGCAGGCCGGAGCTGGGTCGCATCGCCCTTGCTATTCTTCTTCGCTCGATTTCTCTGCTTCCGCTTTGTGGGCACTTTCTGATGTTTCATGGGCGGTTCCTTGCCGCGCCAACGCCAGTTCTTTGACTCCTCTCTGATGGGGATTCTCAAAGTAACTGTATCATCCACCTCAACGTAGAGTTGGAAGGTTGTGGCGACTCTCCAGTCCCCTGGTTTCAATGGCTTGGCAGGCGTTGCGTCTTTGCAAAGTGAAGGAAAAAAGAATCGTTGCAAATCCGCCCTTTGACGATCTGCCCACGGGCCGTAGTTCATCGTCCCTCCTTTGACAGAGAAGTTCATGCCCCAGGCCGGAGGCTCACTTCCGTTGATGTTGGTAGGAAACGTCTTCGCATTACCACGGTGGTTTCGCGCTGTAACCTTTCCCACAGCATCCCAATAAACAGTTAATACAGCTTCGGGGCTATCCAAGACTGTGGTGACCGCGGCATACTCGACAGCTGCCCAGCGAGCTCGATCGTCCCGATCGCGATCATCGAGATAACGGGTCAAACCCTGCCACTGGTTAACACCAGGAACCTGTGAAGCACCAGTGTTCATAGCCGTCCGCGAATCAGTGGAGAAAGACTCGACAGAGCGCCGCCAGTAAGGGACAAGGTTGCGCAAAGAGTTGACAGCTCTGCGGCGGTGGTGGCGGAAGAGTGACCGCTTCGAAATAACCTCCTGGCTTTGGGTGTTGTCCCGATCCCGCGCGGCCCGAGTTACCTGGTCCTCCTTGAAGTCCTCATTGTCCTTCATCTCAATGACCGGGTGTTTGAATTGGACCTTGAAGGTTTGTCGGTAAGGGTCGGGTGTAGTGGTTTCCGTAGCGTCGACTTCCACGTCAAGCGAGTCTGCCCTAGCAACAAGGATGGCCTTGGTGTTTTCGTTGCCCATGACGGCTGCGGCCTTTTGGCATCGAAGATGCACAGGAAACAACTGGATCATGAATGGCAGCTCAAACTCGCAGCTGTGGGTATTTTCGTCATCTTCGCCGCTTCCGAGCCCTGTCGTCGTGCGCCGGTACATATAACCTCTGCGGTCATCGGAGTCCTGTTTCTCGTCCGACCCCCCTTCGCCTTGCTGGTCGAGACCACCATCATGCCCGTTCTGCTTTGTTCCTCGAGGCCGGAGTGTAGTCTCATCCTTCTCGGATATTCCACTTGAGCGAGCTTCGGGATCGTTGATCTGAGTGAGGCCCGCAAGAACGGAGTCGTATGCCGGGCTACGGTTGTAGACAAACCATTCGAGGCCGATTAAGTCGACTTGGATTCGGCACGGAAGCTCGGCATTCTTCACGTCGGTTGTCGGCGTCGTATCCGTGGACGGTGTCCCAGACCTTCGGGAGACGACGATATCTGCGTCGCGAACTCGTCGAAGCCAATAGCGCCATGTTATGTAGCCATGTTGGACCATAAACGTCTCGTTCTCGCCATGATACCGTAAGCCGGTAAAGAAGACTCGGCCACCTAGGAGGGATATCTGGATCGCTTTGACATCAATGTAGACTCGGTATTGGTGCCAGGTATAAGCTCGGATAGCATAGGAGACGACCGACGCAAACACTCGGTTGAAATAGAGGAGAAAGAAGATTGCCAGGATACAACATAGGGCGACGAAGATGAGAAATTCACTGCAAGATGACGCTCATTAATAACACTGAGGCAAGGGCAAGGTGCAAAAGGCGTACTAGTTGAATTTCGGGGTTGGAGTGTCTCTGGCTACAACAATTGCAGCGTCGAGACCAGACAGGGTGGTATTCATGACGGACGAGGCTCAACGGAGCTCACAAAGGTCCACAAGGCAGCAGAGAAATAGGTCGCATCATCTGGAGCCAGGCGACGACTGGTTCGTGGTGCGTTGGCGGGCAAAAGATGTCGCGAGGTTCCGCAGGTGAAGCATAGCAGCTCGTCGATGTTGGAGTCGGTCAGGAGCTGTCAGGTCATCCAAAAAGTCACTTCAATTCGCGACGCGGTTGTTGAGCGTCTCCGGCCCGGGCCCCTGTCGGACAGCGGACGCAGGGTAGTGGAGCCACTGTAAATAGCGTCGCTGCAGTGGCCTTTGGCAATGTTCTAGGCGCCCCACACGAGATAAGCGTCGTCAGAGCTCCCTTGGTCGTGGTCGGAAAACACGAGACGTATAAGACATGCACTTGTGCTATAGCACGTCTCAAGTTATTATTGTTTGGGGTTCTTTTTTAATGCCATAGAGTAGATAGAGCTCTGTATACTACTACCAAAACCTTGATCAGCCTTGGCCTAATGTTGGGGTAAATTTGGGAGATATAACCCTGGTAATTCAGTTACTTGTTGCTGCGTTTTTGTCCTACCCCCTAGCTCCCCATGAACCATTGCCAGCATTGGCTGTCCGTGCCTTGGAGCTACGCATGAAACATAATTCCGCCCCGACCTAGGTACCCAAGGAGTCTTTCCCACTGCGCTAGGTCAGAAGGTACCTACCACAGGCAGCAAACGCATCATCTGCTCGACGTTTTAGCTTCGTCGACCGCTTTGCTTGCCTGGCAGGACAACAGCCCGATCACCACGGAGCTTACATTCCGGGAGGCGTCGTCATCTCGGCTTTCGCCACTGCTGGCACTCTTGCATCCCACAGAGCTTCCACGACTTCACACCTCCCAAGCCGCAACATCATCGTACATGAGCTTGCGCAGCTCGTCAGTCATGTGCTAGGACGCGCTCGCCGATTACTCGGATACCACAACACCTCGACCGACGACCTGAACCTCACGTCGCCATGGAGGACTACATCGAGGTTATGTCCAACGGCGGTACCGGCCAGAAGCTCACCTATGCCACTACGGTGGTTTCTGGTGTCGCATCTCTGGCCGCGACAGTGCTCTCTATCGTGTATGAACCCCGACCTCTCTGCACTCAGCTTGGCCATGTGCGTAGCTAACTATAGGACGCAGATCAATAATGTTGCAAGCCAAAAACTACAGAAAGCCGCTTTTGCAAAGATATGTCGTCCGAATCCTTCTCATGGTGCCGATATACTCGATTGCATCATGGACGAGCATGATTTCATTGAAGGCAGCTGCCTTCCTCGACCCGATTCGCGATATCTACGAAGCATTTACCATCTACACCTTCTTCCAGTTGCTCATCAACTACCTTGGCGGAGAACGTTCTCTCATCATCATGACACATGGCAGGGCTCCAGTACACCATCTCTGGCCGCTCGACCATGTCCTGCCCAAGGTCGATATTTCAGACCCCCACACCTTCTTGTCCATCAAGCGCGGCATTCTTCAGTATGCCTGGCTGAAACCAATTCTTGCTTTAGCTGCTATCATCATGAAAGCAACAGGCACATATCAGGAAGGTTATATCGGATTGACCTCGGGCTATCTCTGGAGCGGCATCATTTACAACATCAGTGTCACACTCAGCTTGTACTCGCTCGGACTTTTCTGGGTCTGCATGAACCGAGACTTGCAGCCTTTTAGACCAGTACCCAAATTCCTGTGCATCAAGCTCATCATCTTTGCTTCCTATTGGCAAGGCTTCTTCTTATCCATATTGGTCTGGCTAGGCGCAATACCGGATAATGTCCAGGGGTACACACCAGACAACCTCGCAGCAGCAATTCAGGACGCTCTCATTTGCATCGAGATGCCTATCTTTGCCGTGGCACACTGGTATGCTTTCTCGTGGCATGACTTCGCCGACAACAGCATTCTATCCGCACGGATGCCCCTGAACCACGCTTTCAAAGATGCGTTCGGCGTGAGGGATTTGATCGAGGACTCAAAAATTACTTTCCGCGGAGACAGCTACGGTTACAGGGTGTTTGATTCGGGCGACAAGGTGATGGCTCACGAGGATTCCAAGTCCCGTCTTGCCAGGCTAAAGGAGGGCATGCGGTACGAACGTGGCGGGAAAGGGAAATATTGGATTCCCAAGCCCGGCGAAATCAACTCTACGACTCCTCTCCTCAGGTCGAATGGGGAGGCGAGTAACAATCGCCCGGACCAGATCAACGAAAACACGCATGGCACCTTTGATGAGCCTGAGTTGGATGCCGATGAGGACCGTTTGTACGATCAAGCTCGACAACTCGAATATGGCGATTGGAATGTGAGTGGAACAACCAAATGGTTTTGATCTTGTCTGACATCATTTAGTACCCCGTCATTACAGCGAGTGAGCCACTCAGAGAACGGTATCGGTCTCCTGGAAGTTTTGGAACGAGATCCCCTGCTTTCGCCAGTCCATCCGTCAGATCGCCCGCAATAGAGACGGCGCCTTCAACCAGCAAAGGCAAACAGAGGAGCAGAGAGCCCGCTCCTGCACGTCCTCCTGCGCCTGAACCTCAACCTGAACCTGTTGTTCCGATCAAAAAGAAGAAGCCCAAGAAGGTAGTCAAACATGAGGAACCGGATCCATCCAAGCTTGGCTTGGGAAAGGGTCCTCCCGCACCCGCCGAGGCAAGCAGAACTCGCGGTTACGATGGGGTGGACAGCCCTGTCAACGAAGAATCCAGAGAGTGGAGTGGTGCTCAGCATGAATCACAACCCCACGGTTTTATGTCGAATTATCAGTCGAATTATCGGATAGACGACAATGATGACTTCCAGAATGTTTGGGGAAGAGACGAAGAATCTAGGTAACATGGCTGCTTGATTATACCAGATACCCTTGAGTCTACTTAGGTCGGGTATAGACTTGGGAGCATAGCACGGAGTTATGGTTGTTTTGCTGTACATCAACTCAGAGGAAGATAGGTATCCAGTACCCGCTGTATCCTCATGGACAGGCGTCTCAGCTAGAAAGAATCGCATTGAAAACGATGGGGGGTCATGAGCCATGAGGAACTGCTGTCTGAAGATATGATGCCTTTGTTACACAACACCACGACAAGACTACTCTCAAAGATGGGTTCATCACCCAGATATCTAGACAGCACACGTCCCATTTTAGACTCCCCATTTTATATATCAACGCATCCTATGATACAACTCCGTTTTTCAATCGTCAGTCATTGCTCAAGCCCAGGTCAAGCTGAACACCTCTGCTCCCGGCCTGGAAATGCCGACCTCAGTCTTTCCATCCTCGCTCCGCACGCTCGTAGGGATCTTCTCTCCCTTTCTTTCTAGCACAATCTTCTTTTCCGAGACCTCTGGCAGTTTATAGAACCGACGCCCATTGCGACTGAAGAAGCCCTCTAGTTTCTCTTGGGTAACGTCGGTCTCGGTAATCACACCCCTCTCGATGGCTTCTTCGAGACCTAGGAGGACGAGCTGCACTACGTATGGCTGGGTGAAGACACCAGCGGGCGCCTTGCCCTGCTCGGCTGAGGTCTTGGACTGGAGGGGGTGAGGGGCGCTATCGCTTCCACTTAAACAGAGATGTTAGATAGGACGTGGCGCTAAGTAAAGAGCAAATGGACTTACAAGAAGAACTTGGAGTCGCCGCTGACGACAGCCTTGACCAACGCGTCCCTATCAGTGGGCTTTTTGGGGATGGGCTTGCAGAAAGCAAAGGGGTCACAGCAGGCCTCGTGAGAGGTGAGGTAGAGATGGTGAGCGGTGATGGTTGCTATCGATCGGGTCAGGTATGAGGTACACGAGATCAATTGTTGGGATCATACCGCCAACAGTAGGACCGCAAGCCTTGACAGCTTCAACAGCAGCGGCCGTAGTGCAGTGTTCGAGCTGTGAGATTACATGTTAATTGCCGGGTAGCAAGCAGTTGGAGCCAATGATGAACATACCACAATGCGAAGCTTCGGGAATCGCTCATGTAGCTGCTTCAGGGTAGGGAGGAATGCTTCTTCCAGAGTTGTACCAGCTGGCGCAAGCGACTCAAGCACCTCGCCGTGAATGTTCAAAACTGTCCAGGGAAAAGTTATTAGCTTTAAGCTCCTCATATTTATCACAATCATAGCCAGACTCGGCAACAATCGAGACAGCACCAGCGAACAGAAAATGGGCGGCAATTCTGCTGTTTAGCACGAGTCACATACTAATTCCGTGCTTCTCCATAGCAGCAAAAGTATCGTAGAAGGCTGTGATGTCTGAAACACCGCTCTCAGAGTTGGTGGTGACGCCTAGGTGGTGTAAGTGGTGGGTCTGCAAATGTGGAAGAGATGTCTGCATACCCTGAGGGTAAAGCTTGACGCCAGTGATACCGGCGGCGGCAGCTTGAGCGATAACATCGGGTGTGATGGAAGGATGAAGCTATCACAGTTAGAAGGAGTATATACATAAAGCGGTCGAGGACTGACATAGAGAGACATGAGGAAATGCACATCTTTGGTGATGGCAGTGAGCTTGGACTTGTACTCGAGGACCTACAAATTGGTTAGAGATTCATAGACTATTGACACATCACGTATTTGATGCTAGTCCACACGGAGTCCAGGGGATTGCATGCTCACCTGCTCGACGGAAGTAAGAGGAGGCAACTGAACACTCAATATTAGCAATTTGAGCAAGGACCATCGGAAGTTTGGCCTGGCATTTCCCAGCCGCTAGTTAAATCACACAAACACAGTTTCATAGCAGCCCACATACAAGATTAGGCATTCTAATTGGCGTCTATTAGCTCTTTCAACGTTCTCTTGTTCTAGGATACAGATTCCATACACAAATGCCGTATCAACTCCACCTTTGCGCACAGTCGGGACAACTAGGTCCATCAGCTCCCCCTGGCGCAAATGAACATGCATGTCAGCCGCGGCTGGCAGCTCAAGTCGCTGAATGTTCTTCATTTTGAAAGAATTGAGAAGCGCAGCCGTGAATTGTTCGTCCAAATCGCGACTTTGAAAACCCTTGTATTCAAACAAGACAAGGACATGGTAGCGGGGTGATGATACGCTTTTTTTTGTGAGGCAGCGAGGACCCCGCGATTGATAAGGCTGATGACTAAGCTGCAGGTTTTCCTGATCGGAGAATTTCTACCAGTCACGACACTTCGCTTCCTCTCGGATTATCCATCAACCGACTTCTTCGACAGGCGGTGAGAAATTTGTCGGTCTGGGAAGGCAGTAAAGTCCACGGCGAATCCCCATCACCAATTCCGCCAGCGCTACGCTACGACTTGCGTATCTATTTCTGAAGCGACTGGACATCTAGCTTTGGTTTTTGGCGGAATCGGCGTACTCGACGCCTTGACGGATCAGGTTGCGGGCCAGGCGCTTGCAACTACGCCCGGGACCGCGCAATGGGCCGCAAGCCCAATCCTCTCATCCTCGAGTACTTCGTCCGAGGCCCCAAGCTCAACGACAACAGCAACCGGTATCCGCACACCTGTAAACAATGTGGCGAGAACTTTCCCAAGGGCAGGATCGATAGCTTGACGACACACATCACCAAGAAATGTCCTGCAATATCCGAGTCGGATCGCATGCGAGCCTGCCTCGAGCTCCATGGCATCACCAATGCCCGTGCAGCCCCCGAGCGACCGCCTCCTGACGCGCAGACGAACGGCCAGCCTGCAGACGCCCCCAACCTGCCCCAGGGGTGGAGCGCCCTCGAGACCCTTGCAGAGGCCTCGCGACAGGTCGATTTGAATGAGAACAACCGTAGTCAGAGTGCACAAGGTGCCGCCGACCCCGCCGACCCCGCCAATGTCCAGCATGTTCATGATCGTTTCGAACTCCACGAGCAATTCACTCTCGACAACCCCCCAGTTAGCTATGAGAATCGATCACAGCAGGGTAACAACAGAGGTGAGTCACGTTGCGACCCAGTCGTTAGGACTTGTACTAACATTGTATTGCAGGTGTGGTCCAGCAGCCGCTCCCTGGACCCGAATTGTCGCCCGAAGAACGACTCCAGGCTTTGCTACCCAACAGCGTTGCTTCCCCAGATGCTTCCAACATATCCGTTGCTGTTGCCGCTACCGCTCGACTGAACCCATCTCTTCTCGACCCTCAGCTAGTCCACGAAAATGGTTCATCAACTCCGCCACCGACTGTTGACATGTCGCCCCCCGTTGAAACCTCTCCCAGTGCGGTAACTGCTCCTGATGGGGGCATGTCGCAACCATGGGGCGAAATGACATACTTGGCTACCTCCTCCCCGGTCCCTATTGTACACGATCACCCCCCGGCGCCCATTCAGATGAACCGAGGTGGCATCCGTATGGACACGGGTGACGGACAGTTGAATGGGAGACCTCGACATTCCCGATCTCGATTCACTGCGGCGCGGCGCAAAGAGGTCCAGGAGGTCCGGAAGATCGGCGCTTGCATCAGATGCAGAATCCTTCGCAAGAACTGTGGGAAGGGAACGCCTTGCGACACCTGCCGAAAGGTGTTGGCACCTCGTGTCTGGAGAACTGGCTGCGTACGGACAAGACTCCAAGAGCAGCTCGACTTGTACTCAGCTGGCGTTCAGGTTGTCTTGTCGCAGAATCGAATCAACCTCTTGAAAAATCAGCTCCAGATGACCCACGATGGCACCGTGATCGAAGTGTCTCACTTTCCTGAAACCGGCAAAGTTATTGGCCTCGAGGCCTTGGTCGCGTTGTTAGAGCCTAGTGAGACTCAGGCCGCGGCACGAGGAAGCAAGGACACCTTCTGGCAGGTCATTATGATCGATCAGGATAAGGAAGATATTCCGGGTAAAGTGGAGGCTTATATGCGCGACGTTTTCCACCTCTTCATTGAGCGCGAACCCTCGAGGCTTATGCGTGCCACGCTGGAGCTTGCAATACAGCAGCTGGCAGAAGGCGAGGATGATTTGCTCCGAAAATCGCTTGAGCTCTGGGGCTTGGTCGAGAGTATTGACCGCGAGCGACAGTGGAATATTATAGAAAAGCCCGCCAGTGACGGAGAAGAACCCAGACGTATCCAGGAAGCAGAGAGCGAGAATGACGCCGATATCTACACGACAATTTGCATGCAGCTCAACGCAGCGGCGGAGAGAAAGGCTAACAATACCTCCAAGGCTCTACTCAGCGGCATGCACCGCGTTCTTCAGGACAGCAAAGTCAAGGTCAACTTCAAGATGTACCTCACGGCGCTCATATTCCTGAACTGCCTTGAAAAGTCGACATGGGCCTTCAAGGCTTGGGAGCAGGATCACCTCCGCCCCGGCTGGCCTCTGGAGAGGGACCCGAGCGTCTTTACCCAGCAGGGCGGGAATCTTGCAGGCCTGCTGAAGATGCTTCTGGCTATTCGCAAGGCTCTGCCGCAAACTATTCGCCTTGCATCAGGAAAGCTAGCAACGTCAGAGCAAGATCCTCTAGTTGTAGCTTACTTCCAGGACCTTGATCTAGACTGTACGTATTGTTACTCTTGAAGACTTTTTCTAAAATACTAATATTGACTCCTAGATGATGCGATTCTAGCCCGCCAAGAAGGGTCTCAATTCTCGCCCGCAGACTCTCGATCTCTCGAGATGATGTTTTGCTCTCACCTCCTCATCACCTGATCGTTATCAACTTGTTAAAATCGACCCCAAAAGGAGGCAAACAACAACAAAAGCGCAACCCATCTCGGCACGTCGTAATAACGTTGCTAGATGTTCAAGGCTTGCGCAAACCTGACCCGACCTTACCTTTCGACCGTTTAATGGCTAATGACTGGATGGAAAAAGCAACGATTCTACTTTCTCTTTTCGACGCTGATACCACATCATGATGTATGGACGTATGTATGACTAGGCGTTTTGGCCTGACTCTCGGGGAGCGGAGATGAAAAACACATTATTAAAAGGCCATATTGTTATTGGAATTGGCGTTAGGGTATAGACAAAGCAAGATACCTCAGGGTCTTGACAAAGAGATCAAAAGTTTTTTTGTGGTTTCAAAAACGGCATTTCCATTTTGAATCGCTCATACTCGCTCTATATGTTCTCAAATCCTCAAGTACTCTTATCGAGACAGCTCCTACATCTCTAGTTCGTGCTCTACTACGATCGGTTCTCCTTCTCTTTTTCATAATTTGGCACAACCCATGCGATTCCCGAGTTGCTGCTGGTCGAAATGCCACTATTCGAGACGCCGCTGTTTGAAATACCACTGTTGTTCCTGCTTTGCCCGTGACCCGGCCGTTTCGGCTTCTTGAAGCACGCAAACTCGTTCTTGCTCGCATCCCTGAGCCTCTTGAGCACGTTGCGCATCTCAGACAGCTCGCCCTGTAAGCGTGCGCGAGCCTCGTTATCGGTTCGTGCGTCGAGTTCCTGGTAGATCTGGCTTTGCAGCTCTGAGGCACGCTCAGAAGTGTAGTGACTTAGCGTCTGGGCGACAAACTCGACGTCCAGTGTGGCTTGCATAAGGGCTTCGAGGGAGTAGCGCGGTCGGCGACGGAAAGCCTCGAGAAGTTGCACAGACGTTTGCTCGAGAAGGAAAGACAGCACGTCTACAGTTAGGGCTGGTGCTGTGGTCGAAACCTGAGAATGGACAAGGACCAAGGTAAGAAGAGCCTCATAGACGTAAGGTTTTGCTGCCTGGGTACGCTGGCCTTGACCAGGTGCCCAGTCGGGAGCTGAGACACCAGATTGAATAACGTCGCGAAGCTTTTCGATTGACTGCTTCGTGTAAGATTGAAAGAGACGCTCATGAATTTGTCCGAGGACTTCGCGGATCTTCTTGGACTCATCAGTCAGCTTGACGGAGAAGGCGTTCTCAAACTGTGAGTTGAGACTTGGCACGACCTGCGAGCGCAGTGATTGGAGGTTGCTGAGTGTCATGAGCATGCGGATATTCTACGCAGGATTGGTCAGTATACTGCAAACTGTGAATGATGACGCGAGTATGCTCACCCTGTCTCCTGAATCCAACGCGCCCTTACCAGCCATTGAAGGCGCTACAGCTGACGCAAGCGAGCCGTCGTTATCAATGGACCAGTCGTCTTCGGTCCTCTTCAGAGATCGCTCGGCATTTTCAACCATACCACTCAGGGCCTTATACAAGGTGGTAACGTATTGGCTGCGGACCATCTGAAGCAGTTTGGTCGGAGGTGGCAAGACAATATCTCCCGCTCCCGGCTTGGACATGGCATCAGAGATATATAGGATCTTCTGCATCCCCGACAACACCGCACCCTCAAAGGCAGCAAAGCTCGCTGGCATTCTTGTCACATCACCTAGTTCAACCGAGCGCTGCCAATCCTCGACATGCTTGATGTTCTCGGCATCGCGGTTCCAGGCAGCACATAGCGCTGTGACACAGCGCTCCCGTGAGCCTCCAACCAGAGTTTTAAGGTGCTCCAGAACCTGGCTATCCCCTGCAGCGACAGGTCCGATGCTCGCCATGTCAGATGCGCCTGAACCAACCAAGGTCAGCATTTTGGACAGATAGTGAACGCCGCTGATGGAGTTGGACCAGGGTGGCCAGAAGGCGAGCTTCTCCCATGCCTCGCCCCTCTTGGGCGACGGGGGAGGTAGATTGTTGGGGTCGAAATTGAAGCGAGGGTCTCGTGTCGCGCTTGGTGTCAGGCCCCCTGACATAGGCGTTGGTGGTACAGGAGAATTCGGAGATGGGGGCATTGGTGAGAATAGCAATGAGACATCCTCAGGAGGCATGTCCACGAAGAAGGCAAAGACGTGCTCGCGAAGCATATCCACAAGCTCCACCGCTCCCTTCCGTAACTCGCTGACACTTTGTGGTGAAAGGTCATGATGGTGTTGGGACTCGCCGAGATAGCCCACCGGAAGGGTC
The DNA here is from genome assembly GCA_012931995.1 of Fusarium albosuccineum. Classification (NCBI taxonomy): domain Eukaryota; kingdom Fungi; phylum Ascomycota; class Sordariomycetes; order Hypocreales; family Nectriaceae; genus Fusarium; species Fusarium albosuccineum. The sequence goes on along the minus strand of JAADYS010000171.1, from coordinate 11,269 downwards.
GCTTGAGCCTTGCCGCTGATGAAGCCTTGTACTGTCTGCCAGAAATCCACCACCTCACCGAGAACGCCCTGAGATGATAGTAAGCTGTTCAAAAATGAGAGCATCTTCTCCCACAGCTCAATCACATCAGGAGAGTCGAATGTCAACGGCTTGCCCTCAATCACTGGTCGACCGAGAGATCGAAGGTGCGCTGCAATCGTGTTGGGATTTGGCTTATCGTCGCTGGCCAGCCTGCGACGAAGGACCTCAATCTCGACCTTTGAGCGGTCTGCTGTTGACTGGATCTTGCCCTTGAGATAGTCGTAACGACTCAACAGCCAGACCCAGATGGGGTTGTCATCCGCACCCAGCTCCAGGAGTAAGCTAATCAGCTCCATGTGCTGGTCTTGTGCCCGGCCAGTCATGGTCTCCGACTTGGACGCCGCGTGGAGGGTGACGAGCCTCTTCCAGATGTCACGCTTGAAGGTCCGGATCTGCTGGTCCACATCATGCCACATACGTCCCGCTATCAACAGCTGGTAGAGCCGTGGCTCAGTCGGGGCCCCTCCTCCCAGGTCCTCGGATAGTCGTCGTGCTTGATCTGCAATCTTCCTAGCCTTGGTGAACTCATCAACCAGCGATTCGTAGTCCTTGCGTTTGATGCTGTCGGCTATCGCTGTGCTTAATTCCACATAATCCTTGAATCTAGTCAGGTGGTTCGACACGGTCTTGAGGTTTTCCTCCTTCTCCCGACCTCCCAGAGCAGGGCCCCAGACATCCTCAGCTTTCGCCGAGACGTCCAACAGCGGGGCTTTGATACCCAAAACACCATACTCACTCTCCTTGGTCAGCGCGTTCTTTTTTCGCGTATCAGCTACTGAAGGTGAATTCAAGGGGTTGTTGAGCCCAAGCCCAGGGCCTATACTATTCCGGAAGCTACTGCGACTAGCAGCGCGGGAATGGCCGCGGGCACGGGAGGCGGGTGGTTCAGCACCGCGATATTTCATTTCCTTATAGACATTGTCTATAGTAGCTTTCGCTCTCACGAATCTCTCAAAATTTGTCTCGACTAGAACCTTGAGTGAAGCCGATTTCTGGTCAATGGATTGTGAAAGAACGTCGAGACCAGTTAGGAGGCTTCGAGTGTCTGCAGTCGCGTGCATCTGAGAGAGAAAGAGCGCAGGAGAAAATGAGGTCGAGGAGAGTAGAAATCGGTTTCCTAACGAATCACAACAAGTCAGCCTACACTCAATATCCCGACAGCCCTGCAGTAACAATTGCCGTAGTAACATACGTAACCGGTGATCATCTTGAACTGGTACACCGAGATGCTTCAGCGTTCTGACGACGCTATCTGTCGTTCCTAGCGGATCTGGTTCATCCTTCTGCACCAGATTGCTAACACCGCCTGCGCCGCCTTCCGAGCCCGGGACGGTGCTTCTTCGTTGGCTCACAGCCCGCTCGAGCGCCTGGTAGCGGGACTGTCTTCGTTGTAGCTTGGTGGTCTTCTCGCCTTCCTCCTCGTCAGACTCTTCCAAGTCTTTCTCGACAGGCCATTCTGAAGGATACAGTGTGGGAATTTGATAGAAGTCGAGGATTGTGCGTTCGGCGTCGGCCATGGTGACGGTGATAGCAGAGCGTTGGCCTCGAGGTGGGACAATCAGGGGACACGGCGCATGCTCGTTTCGTGGGGTCGGGTTGCGCCCGCTTGGCGCGAGCAGAAGCGGCTTTTCTGCTAGACACGGAATTCGCGACGGGGCGTGGTAGTTGTTCGTATCTGTCGACTGGCTGGTTACACGGTCGTATGCGAAGCTTAGGAGGTGACTGTTTTGGAGATGCAAAGCTGGTGTGAGCTGTACATAGGTAGGTAGCTACCTCTCGTGCATGTGCAGCTCAAACGCTCCAGCCTGACGCGGGCTGTGGCAGGGCCTCTGTGGCTGAAACTCCTGTGACGTGCATGGTCTAAGCGCGCTGTGGCTGGTGGAGCTCCGTGGCAGATGAGGCGCGACCGCCCACCGGCCCCTCGTCGGCTCGGAGAAGCCTTTTCCTTTTGGGGCTTCGTGAGGGAAAAAAAGGTGTTATGCGGAAGTCCGGCGGCATACGAGGCTTAGCCGAGAGAGAAAATCGCGGAAAAGTGGAGGTCAGTGGAGATGTGCGCCACAAATCCCTTGTCCTACCCACAATTGCCCGTGGCTCGCGGTGGCTAGTGGTCGGTTGCAGCGCAGTTTGGGCTGTCAGTGTGGCTCGTCGGGTCGTTGCATTGGCCATTGTGCTCATTGCCCTGGGAAACTTCTCCAACTTTTGGTTGCAGTTATTCTTTCTCTCTCTGGTTTCTCTTCCTCCTCCAATAACCTCTTCCTCTTCTCACGCCTCAGGCCCTCTCCCCTCCTCCCTCTTGTTTCTTCTGTTCGAGTTGCGGCAGTCCGTACAATTACTCTGCTCGTCTTTTCAAAATGCTGGCCATTCGAGCTCTTCAGACTCCTGCCGCCAGGCATGCCCTGCGCGCAGCTCCCCGCGCTGCTACGTCGTGGGCCGTCTACGTATGAGATCACCACCACGCCTCGCCCAACTTTTTGGCTCGCGGGGCGCAACCACGCCAATCGATCTTTTTACTGACTGCCTGCGTAGAACCGATGCTACTCGACCGCTGGCGACAAGGTGGCCAAGTATAACGGCACCAAGGATGCCAATGTACGTTTTGCGCTCCCCTCATAACACAGCCTTTTTGGATGATCCTAGCGTTCGGCTGGGCCGAGCATGGTGCCGAGATAAAATAACTCAGTCACGATGCTTGGCCACAGCCTCAAGCACAATCAACTGTATGCTAACATGATGCGCAGGGCAACTTCCTGGTCAGCTTGATCGAGGGTGACGGTATTGGCCCCGAGATCTCTCAGTCCGTAAAGGACATCTTCGCCGCCGCCAAGGTTCGTCATGACAACTCGTATAGGTTGCACCCGCCAGCACAGCGACAATGCTAACATGACGCCTTCAGACCCCCATTGCCTGGGAGCCTGTCGACGTCACCCCCATCATCAAGGACGGTAAGACCGCCATCCCCGACGCCGCCATCGAGAACATCCAGAAGAACAAGATTGCCCTCAAGGGTCCCCTCGCTGTACGTTAACCCGAGCGCAAATCCGTCGCATCCGGCCCACCGCCGAGACCTTCATGTCTAACAAGTTTCTCTAGACCCCCGTTGGCAAGGGCCATGTCTCGCTCAACCTGACCCTCCGACGAACCTTCAACCTCTTCGCCAACCTGCGACCCTGCCGGTCCGTCGCCGGCTACGAGACCCCCTACGACAACGTCGACACCGTCCTGATCCGAGAGAACACTGAGGGTGAATACTCGGGTATCGAGCACGTTGTTGTCGACGGTGTCGTCCAGAGCATCAAGCTCATCACCCGCGAGGCCAGTGAGCGTGTCCTGCGGTTCGCCTTCCAGCATGCTGAGTCAATTGGCCGCAAGAAGGTTCGCGTCGTACACAAGGCCACCATCATGAAGTTGTCAGACGGCCTCTTCCTTAAGGTCGCCCAGGAGGTGGCTAAGGACTTCCCCGGCATTGAGTTCGACGCCGAGCTGCTTGACAACAGCTGCCTCAAGATGGTCACCGACCCCACCCCCTACAACGACAAGGTTCTTGTCATGCCCAACCTCTACGGTGACATTCTCTCCGACATGTGCGCCGGTCTTATCGGCGGCCTGGGTCTCACTCCCTCGGGCAACATTGGTGACGAGTGCTCCATCTTCGAGGCCGTCCACGGTTCCGCCCCTGACATTGCCGGCAAGGGCCTGGCCAACCCCACTGCCCTCCTCCTCTCCTCCATCATGATGCTGCGACATATGGGTCTCACCGAGCACGCTGTGCGCATCGAGTCGGCCATCTTCAATACCCTTGCCGAGGGCAAGGCCCTGACCGGCGATCTTGGCGGCAAGGCCAAGACTCACGAGTACGCCCAGGCCATCATCTCAAGGCTGTAAATACCCAGTTTAGATACCTGCCACCTGGCCCATGGGGTGTATGCGCGTTTTTTCTTTTAGGGTAGTGTCCATGTAAAACAGTACCAAACCTAGATTCAGGCACGGCGAAATGATTACGGAGTTGTTCCTTCATGCGGACTTGGAAATTGCTGATGAGAACCGGCGGTGATACCTGGAGCTACCTTGCTGTCTATGTGGTGGCAGTCTATAGAGGAGAGTCTGCTCAGGCACGTCATCGATATCACGAAGTAGTTGATGCATGAAAATTGTTATTAGCATGAAAGTACCTCATGAACTCTCCGTAGGAATCGTCACTGAGAAAGATAAGACCCGGGATTATGAATGGGGAAGACTATCTAGGTAGTGTTGGCATGTAAGTTGGTTCGGCAATCTACGGTATCATTCCATGAACAGTGCATGTAACGGCGTTACCTCAGCAAACCCTGTGGTCCTCTTTGATTTACAATAGCTACCTGCCCCGTTAGGAGCCTGTCCGGCTTTTGGGACCAGTAGAATCTATATCAGTTTTGTTATAGGACCAACGTTGCACCTGATCATGCTTCGGGTCATGCAAGACAGCAGGTCTCAAACGCTCAAATACATAGCAGCGGCTACACGTTGATTTCCTCTTGCTCAAGGTGTCATGTCTATTCAATCAAGTTGCCCTTTTTTTAGAGTAGCACGGGTTTCTACGAGAGGCGTGGAGTCCCGTTAAGCGTCTCAGTCTACTCAGATGCACCGTTATATCCCACATCATCCACCTTGTAACCGTCAACTTGTAGTTACGCTCGACATGATATCCATTAAGAAAACGTCGCTTCGTCACGTACACAAAGGCCCAGAATCACCGCTTTACCGTTCCTCAGTGTGCCCAACTATCCCATAGATCGCTGCTCCTAGCCCAAAACCCAGCACAATGTTCATGAGCCATGTACGCCTTTTCCCATCATGGTTTCGCAATTATCCCAAGTCCTCCCTTTCAAATGTCCATCTAACCGTGCCACTTCACAGTCGGCCAGTTCGAATCTCCTTATCAAAGATCTTGACGCCCCACACCTCGTAAAACTGCAGGACTCCAACCGTCTTAAGGCGAAGCCGCCTTCCACAGTTTGACGCATCGTCGTCATCTTCATCGCTCTCGCTATCTGAGCCCCAGGATGGCAGCACAGGGAGAGCACTGTCATTGTGATGCGGGTTCGCAATGGCCTTTTCCTTGCCCTTGTCTCTTCTCTTGACTCCTTCCTCGGGGGTATCCGAGGGACGGATGACCCGATCGAGCCGGTCGTCTTCCATTGCGATCCACTCTAGCTTCAGCTCGGGATGATGAGAGAGGTTATCCACGATAAAGTTGAGGATCTCGCGCATGACCCATATGCATGTGTCATTGTTTCTGAACCGAAGGATATTAATAGCTCGAAGGTTAATCAACCCAGCAAAGTATTGCATAAAAGCATGCTGTAATCCGCGTTAGACATATTCTTTTAGCGTTTCTGTTATTATACTTACCACTGCATGGATGTTCATACTTAGGGCCAGTTCTTCGAGCTGTACTCCGCGATTGCAAATGAGGATCATAGCCTTTTGGTTTGCATCCCAGCCCGAGCTATTAGACTCGTCCTTGATCATCAACCTTTTCAGTGTAGGCATGTGTCGTTTGAGCACCAGTCGACGAATTTGATCAATCGTAACAGTAGTCCGAGGCGCGAAACTCTCGGGCTTGTATTTAGCGTTTCGTTCCAGCATAAAAAGATCGTGCAGTTCCTCAAGCTGCGCCATGCAGTTGAGGAAAGCAGTCGACACGTTGTCAGTAAAGACGCTCCTTAGGGCCAGCGGATGGACTTTGTTCTCCTTGGAAAGCAGCGTCCAGATCGGACCTTGGTTCCCTACGTTGAGGAGGGTAAGGTTCTTGATGCACCTAAGGTCAAGAGCCCTCGATAAGACGGATGCTTTGACTGGGATGAGGTGAACCCCTAATGTCTCGAGACCGATTCCACGCGTATCCCGAATGTACTCGTCGATTGACCGCCGCACGGAGTCAACGTTATCCTCCGTTAACTTGTTGGGCAACTGGCTCTGTACGATTTGAATTTCAGCCTCGGCCACTTTGATCTCGTGTCGAATGTCGTGGATCGATTTGCTGAGCTCTCTTAGCTCAGCTTCCGCATCTTTGAGCTGACTTAGAGCCGATCCATTACCCTCAGCGCGCAGTGCCTTGAGCCTCTTGACAAGGACATCGGTTTCGACTTGCAACTGAAGGAGATTCGAGAGCAGCGTCTCGTAGTTCGATCGCTGTACTTGCAGTGTCATATAGGCTTTGTTGAGCCTGGGCGTTAAGTCCGTAGCAGCAGAAGGTTTTGCAGTCGCCTCTGAGGAAGATCCTGCTTCTGACGTCTCTTGGAGCTCGTTTTGGGCCGCCACTTCGGGTTGCTTGTCATCGGAGTCCTTGACTTGCTCGTCGGATTCCTCGTCCAGGTCCTCGACAGTATCGAGATGCTCAATTTCAATGTCGTCCGGAGATACCTCATCACTGGGGTTCTTGCCTCTGGATCGGTCCGGCAAGTCCAATGAGTCCTTGATCTCCGGGTTTGATGGCCCGGCCTGTTCAGGCTGTTGCTCCTGCTGCTTCTGCTCCTGACCATCTTTGGGGGCCGCCGAACCACTACCAGATGGTCCATCAGACCGTTGAGAAGCCAGTTCGCAAGAGTCTACATATTTCCTAGCTGCTTTCGCTATCACATCCAGAATATCCTGTTGGGTAGTAGAAAAGTCGCGGGTGCCGTTGATGTGCGACATCAACCTGGTGGATACGTTGCGAATGGACGACACAAACTCCTCGCGAGGGTCTTCCGACGTACCGTTGGCATCAGTCGCTTGACCATCTTCCTGGTTACACGCAGCATCCCGAGGGCTCTGGTGCAGTATCGTCTTCTTGGCAATGAAGGGTTCGACGTCGAAAATCCTCCCCAGGATAGCTTCTTGAAGCTTGCGCTCTTCTTGTGAGCGAAAAGTCTTGGCAGGGCCACTGGCATCGAAACTTGTACTTTGCGAGGCGGGCACAACCTGGAATTCATCGTCGACGTCGGAGTCATCTGGGTCGGAATCAGGCGGCGGTCGCCTAGCTTGCAGTGCCAAAGAATCCGAGAGAGAAAGATGCAGCTCGGTCAGTGTAGAGGATGAATTCCTAACGCAAGCCTTGAGCTCCGTCACCAAGTCAAGATTGTCAATGTCGAGGACGGAAAGACTTTTTAGTTTTTTGAATCCCGAAAGCGTAGGGGGCTCCTGAACCATAGATCCCCGTTTTCCTGCCTTTGACTTGAGAAACTGCTTCGAAGCTGGGAGCAGAGAAGGGGGCGATGCGCTCAATACCGGCGCAGAAGTCACACTGCCGGCAAGCGGGGCCGAGAAGACAGGAGGGGGTGGAGGTGGAGGAATATCGGCCCAGTGGGTTGACACGGGGGGTAGGTCATCGAGAGCTAGCGGAAGAGGGGGCGGCGTGATGTAATACGTCTCCCCGGCTTGCATGCGAATATGGAATTTCGTCAATGTCTTGATCTTGTGCAATTCTCGATAGACCGGCCTGCTAAGTTCAACCCGGATGTTCCACCTAATAGAAGTCAGCAACCAACGCCCGGGAGGCACCAAGGGAGGTCTGTCCTGGCGCATACCTGAAAGTCTCGAGCGATTTGGCTTTCTTTAGGGTCAGGTATAGCAGGGTATTCAAAAACTTGCCGCAGCTAGCACTGTACAGATATGGCTTGTACGCATGTTCGGCCTTGACGCCCGTACTGACAGTGTCCATGGATAGTTCCCTGAGGTGCTTGGCATAGTTGTATTCGCTGGTAGTGAAGGTGTCAAGGCCCCCTGCGAGTCCGTCGATAGGAGACTCGAACCTCACATCGTCATCGTCGGGGAAAAGGATGTTGAAGCTGCGGTACAGCTGCGCAGAGGCGAGCTCGTGGAAGTGCCGGGAGACTAGCGCACAGCAGATGAGGTCCGACTGAGAGCACTATGAGGGTATTAGTGAGATCACATCACATCACATGTATCCATCTAGGGTGCGAACATGGGACAAGATCTCCTGCTGGGTCTCTGCCGGGAGATCCAGAAAAGAGAGCGCGCTCTTGGGTGGGGTGGCAGCCTCGTCGCCGGCAGCCTCCGCAGCCATGATGTATGAGCGGGGGCAGCGTGGCAACTAGGCTGATTCAACGACGATTGTAGAGGTGGTTATGAGAGCGCAGAATAAAAATGCGAAGAGTGACGCGGACGAGGGAGATGAAGTTGGCGCCTCGGGATAGGGAGCAGACGGCGGGTGATGCGATGGCTGGCTCGTCTCGCGATGCGACTCGGGGGATGCGATGCGGATGCGCCGAAGGTTGATGAAATTGGAAAGACGGCGCCAGTGAACAAGAAGCTAATAATGAGGTTGCTATTTAGTGTTTAAGACAGTAGTTCCCAAAGAATGTATGCAAGATCGAGAGTCGTCCCGGTTGAAGATGCTAAGGGTCCGAAAGGGACATGGGTTGGGGAGAAGCAGGCAGTGGAAGTCGCAAGTCGCTTGGTCGCGGGTCGCAGGTTCCGGGGTTTCTTTGTTGGTTGGCTACGGATGGCGGATGGTGGATGGTGGATGGGGCGGGGCGGATCAACGATTCCCGCCGGGGCCGACTTGTCGGGATGCTTGTTAGTCGGGCGGCTAACTATGGCAGGGTCTACATAAATGATAGACTGAAGGATTCGCAGTATTGGGAGTTTATGGATGAGCCTGTCGATGTGCCTACTGTCCAGAGCGCTTGGTCAGCTTGCCTTTCCTTTGCTAGGAGAACCGCGTTTCCCTCTAGTGAACGAGACAAACTCCGGGGAGTTGCTTGCTGCCCCGACGGTACGAACCGAAAGCAGAGGTTGTGCTGAGCATGTGCCGAAAAAAAATATCGATATTGCCCGGCGTTCGGTCTGGTGTTGGGGAGGCTGGGTACGGTCTTGCGAGTCTAGGGAAACTAAAAGTGGTTGTCGATTCATGTTATTTGCAGGTATACAGGCAATTTCTTTCGTTTACATTGGGGTCCATTGAGCATTTTACTGTTGTTTGCTTGAGTCACCCATCCTTATTCCATGAACAGCGATTACCTTCAGTGAGTCAATATTCCTCGCCAGTCTCTCTGGGCCAGAGTCAACAAGACGGTGAGGCCGGCGCGAAAGGCGCTCCAGGTCAACTAAGAGTGCCCTGTGTGCGTTGGTAGGTGCCAAATGTGGATTTTGCATATGTTGTCTCGATCTCCTCAACACGTGGCCACACTTGACTTGCAGCCCTGCCCTCTATTGGAGGCCTGACTGACTGACAACGAAATCTCTGTTCTTTGCTGCCTGTGTGCTATTGTTCTTGATTCTCCAGGCATTTGGAAGCCATCAGAAATGTGAATAGTGGCGGTCTGCCAAGATCGGAGCACTCTGCAAGTGTGATCAAAATGCAGGTGGGATAAATCGAATAATTGATGAATTTATCAGCAAATTTGTCAAATACAGCTAAGAACACAGCTGGTATATGTTTTATCTAGTGCACCGATGGCGTCCCTCTGTTGTATATGGCCTACTTCTCGCCTATAGCTAGATTGTCCCGCGCATGTCAAAAAACACGGGACTGATCTCAGCATAACCATAGCGCTCAAATGACTACTATTAGGCTAAAAAATTAGAAGATATTGTCATAAGAGATAATAAAGTCTTAGCTACTATATAGTATTAATCTTTTATGAAATAAGCCTAAGTTTCGCTTCATTATATGATAAGGATTTATCTCGTATTCCTGTGTTATTTGACGATGACTAGATTGTATATATCCATGTCAAGGCAGGATGATGAACCCATCCCAAAGTGCACCCCAGTTACGACTGCAAGACTAAGGCTCCCGTCCGTTCGGCAATGTACATGATGCATTAGTCGTCTAGCTAAATGCCGCCCATTTCCATTTGCTCCATGTGTGCTATGGCCCCGCGCTGGTACCCTGTGCTTGATGTTCAGTCCGTTGACATGGGTTGCGGGCCACGGCACACTAATCCGAATTGCTTGGTCAATCGAATATCATTGTGAAGTAAGATGCCCACCATCAAGCAAGCTGCTGCGCCTCTCATAGCATTTTTAGATCACGGCCTGCCAGTGATCGACTAGAGCTGGCCAACCGGCGAGTTGCTCGGAAACTATCTAAACAGTAGCAGTCCGGTTGTTTTGCTTATCTGAGGTTGTAAAGCCCAATCTCTAGGGTACGAGAAACACAGATCCATGGTGGGCATCGACAAATTAGGCCAGCACCCAATGTTTAACAACCAACAACCTGTGGCTCAGCTCGTTGGCCTTGGTAATTGACTTGAGCAGAAAATAGGCATTCGTGTTCATTGTCGCTTATTCTACGGTTACGCGGTGAGCATTAACCCCCTTGCCCCCGTCCCTGAACGACATGATCATAGCCGTACTGGGTGTAAAGCCAAGGCACAAAAGATGCCGAGAGCCAAGACGCCACAGGCCTTTGCTGCCTGTCATGAACGCCTAAACGATCCAGTCACTTGACTCAGTGTCCGAATCCTTAACAACTGGAAAGGAGTGGCGGGGGAGGGGAACCCATCTAATGGCGTGATTAGGTATCCGTGTCAATTAATCGCAGCAACCAACACTTTTTTTTCATTTCATGTCGAGCATCAACCTGTTGGCTCTAAAACATGAAACCTGAGCTGGAGGATCTGACTATTCCCCGCCACAACTACTGCGGCTCCTAGGTCCACCTACAGGGCTGTGCCTGGCCCCTTCAATCAGAGTTCAGAAGCACTGGACAGCGACGATCTGGTCTGGACTTGGACCCCAACCTACTGTTTCGATATCTTTTCGTCCTTCCTCGATACATCCATTCTTGTCGTTCTCTCCAACTGTCGTTACCTTTGTTTGCCAGTCCTCAACTCCAAAAGGCTTGCATTCGTTCACAACCTAATTACGGGCTCCCTATCCTTTCTGGCGACTGACGTGGCCGGCCTAGGCTGTCTCACCCTCTGACTTCCATATTGCCACGCTCCAGGCGTATCAAACCACCTCCCTCCACCTTCCGATTGTCGCACGTCTGCAGCGTCGAGCCTCACATTGGACACATCTACAAAAAGAGCTTGCATCTGGACGCCTTCGTTCACCCAATTCGCTCGCACCATGGCCGAAACCGAGGAGCCTCAGTTTAACAGCTTGGCTGACCGGATTGCGGCCCTCAACAAACAAAAGAGCTTCACTGGCGCCCCTGGCCCTGAACCTATTCGCAAGAGGCCGCCCCCTCCACCCC
>JAADYS010000169.1:0-51802 GCA_012931995.1 Fusarium albosuccineum | reverse complement strand
GAGGAGGAGGAGGAGGAGGCGGCGGCGATGACGGAGGTGGTGGTGGAGGGATGAGAGGCGGAGGAGGAGTAAAAAGGCTGGAAGGTGGCCGCGGCGGCAATGAATGATGCGGAACGTTCTGCGGGCGATCATAAGGGCCCGCGCGGTGCTTGTTGGACTTGGGGTTCTGTTTCCCCATCGTGACTTGAATCTCTGGTGACTTGATGATGGCCACGTTGGGGTTATCAAGGGTGATGGCTAGGGGAGAGGAGTGTGAAGGAGAAGAGGTTGAAGGGAAGAGGCCGAAGAGAAGAAGAGCGTGGAGGGGAAGAAGAATTTAAAGGAGAAGAGAGGTTGACGGTTTGCAATGGAAGTCAAACCGAGAGCGAGTTCCAAACCGTCTGCCTGCAGCGTTGGTCTGCGTTGTTGCCGGCCGTTTGCACCGGCGACGCGAGTCAACGGGTCCCGTTGATCGTAGTTCCTCGTTTTGGTGATAAGCTCCAACCGCAGGGTGAAGGCCTCGATGGGAATCAACGAAGCTATCCCTTGTACACCTAGGCGCGCAGCAAGGAAGTTGAGAAGGACCTTCTTTGCGTAGAGGTGGCTGTCATGGAAGGTGAAGAAGTCAGACTGTGCCCTTGAGTCCGTCGTCGATGGTAGCCTCGTGATGCTTGTATGCTAGAGATGCGCGATGAGCAAGACGAACAGAGACGGTCGCGGTTCGTTCAGTCAAACGGAAAGAGTGAATGGTTTGCCCGTCGCGTTGGTTTGCGTTGGTGCCCGCCGCGTTGGCACCGGCGAAGCGCGCGTCACGAGCTACCCAAATCACGTCTACCTCCGCTCGGCAGTTTTCCTCTCACATCATCTCAGGCTTCATCTTCCTCCCCTACATGAAGCACCCTTTGGTTGATCATCCTTCATCACCTTCATTGTGCTTGCTGTTGTGCTCTTCGTCGTCTTCTTCGTCGTCCCGACTCCCTTTTCATCCGAACTGCTTCATCGTCTCCTTCGGTCTGGCTTTCCTGTCTTCAATCTGTCGTTATCTTCAACCCCTTTGCCTTCACTGTGAGTCTTTTCGAATCCATATAACCACTGGCCGTTCCACTGACAATCAACCAGATGGATCATCCGTGGAAAGGCGCTATTAAAGACATCGCTGACTGGATCATGGATGAGGCGATTGAGCCGAACCTCAAGTTTGGTCACATCGCAGGCCCTCCAGCCAGTGGCAAATCGGCCAAGGTTCCTCTAATGATATCGGAGGTACTTCTACAGCATGAATCGAACATCAAAGTCATCCATGTCGTGCCAGCCTTCAAGAAAGCAACAGCCATTGCACAACGAGACCGTCAGATGGAGCAGAACGGCCTACCTCAGGAGACGCGTCCTAACATTCACACATACTCGTACTTGGAGTTTGTTGAGACCCTCAAAACACTTCGCGGCCCGGCAGGATAGGATCTTGCTGGCCCGGTAGTTGGCCCACGAACTGCCATCTTGCTAGAAGCGGACCCTGATTTTGGCGCCGAGTTTGCGCTTGCCCTGGTGACCTATACCACGTTCTCGACGTCCGTTTTCGCGCATCCCAATGGGCTTACCAGACTCATGACACTCTCATGGGAGGGGCTACATGAAGCTTCCCATGTCTTGTTTAGCCTGTGGCGTGAACCCCGCCACTTCATATTGCCAGAGGTCGACCGGGGTCAGTCAAACACCATCTCCATCGCCGCAGACGAGGATCCTGTTGCTTTCACCGTCGCACGAGTCGACCAAGAAACAGGCGGGAAACATGCAGTGTTGTCCTTTCACCGACCCCATCCCGAAATAGAGGGATGGGAGGTCCAGGAATGTCGACGTGGATGCTCCCCCATAGGAGAGATCAGGCCGCCTCTTGTTGACAAGTACATGTTATACATCGAAGACCTGTCTACTGCACCTAATCGTCTCAGTGGCTTTGATTCGGTCCATATAGTCACCAACGAGAACCTTTTGGGGGAGGAATTTGGCGACACCGTCAAACAGGTCACCCGCAGTACTCTTCCGACCTCCATGTCTCAGAGACAACAGCAGATTGGATTGGCCCATCGCACCGACTCTCTTCCAGCCAATGTATTTGTTTACACCAAGCCGGGATTTCTAGAGTGCCCTCTTCCACCCCGTCCGATGGCTATTTTGAACGGACAAGCAGGCGGCTTCTTGGCGGCACTGACCGACCTCCCACAATGGCCGAGATCCATCCTGACACTCCCCATGGTTTTGAAGCGCCAGTTTTCGGCTGATCGCGTCATGAATGGAGTCACCGGGCGGATGGTGGACCAGGAATTAGTCGAGTTCAATGACAGCGCCTTGGGCGTTGATATCAAGCTCCCCGAACTCGCCCGGAGAGCATTCCACGACATCTTGCCACTTGTCCGTTGGGATGCCCGTGTCGCCTTCTTCCTGGCACAACCATCAACAACACGCTTTATCAGCCTTGCCAAGGCCTGGACGTCGGCCATGCTAACCCATGGCGTCCACGCGTTTAAGGTCGACTTGGAAGAACTGAACGACAGCACCTATGCCGTCATGTGTAGCGTGGCCAAGGAAGGGATCTTTGGCTTGTTCTCAAATTATGGCCAGGCCTTTAAGGCTCTAGGTCTCATCAAGAACGCGAAACAAATGATAGGGGCTGCGAAGATGATCTCGTACGCGGACGGATCTTTTACGGTTGACGCCGACGTCGGTCAAGAAGTCGAGACCAAATGTGCCGACTTGCTCGATGCTTTGACCACGACTCTGGGGTCTATCCCACCAGGGCACCACGTTGGCACCATGACATCTGATGTTTTTGATGAGATCTGTTGTCATCTTGCAAAGGCGTTCCAGTTCCAGGTCGCCATCGTGGAGTTCCCAGAGGGTCAACTCCCTAAGATGAAGGACCTTGCCTCGCAACAACCGCTAGACTATACCCTCGAAGTCCATAGCTCAGTGACGTGGGATATGGTCCGTTATCTCGACAGTGGCTGGGTTGCGGGCATTTACACGAAGCTTGATCGCAGCGAAGATGGCACGCTTACCATCCTGGATTGGAACTGGATCCCGCGGAGGGTCTGGAGCCGATTGAGAGCCGAGTTTGATCAGCGTTATCATGATGGATCGCAGAATGACCCTTGAGCGCTTGTCTGGAGCATTGCAGGTATATCGGTCGGAGAAGGATCGTTTATCGTGGAGGAGTAGTATCGAGTACGGAGGGTTGAAACGGATCGCGGGTATACTGGTTGTCGGTCTTTCATTTCGTCGGCATCACGCGACAACACAGGGGAGTGGATGGGCTTTTGTCTTTTTATCCGACTTGCGGTATTGCAATTGGTGTTTCTTTGTTCTTGTTGGCACTCTGTGCCACTGTTCTAGATGTGTACCATGTCCATGGCCAACGTACAACGGCCACACCCCTCGGCTTCAGCATTCAAACCTCGTGTCTTTGTTCTTATCTGGCCATTGAATCACCAGCTAATCCTTGATCTTAGTCCGACAATCCAAGGCTTACGAAGACGACTCGATCGTTATCGCGCGCAATGCAATGCTGAAGACCACGAAGGCGCACAGAAGATCAAGAACACAAACGCCAGTACCGACCGGACGGAATGTCAAGAGAACCACAGTATCTACAGGAAACTAGTCGGACTTTACTATTTCCGGCGATAACCCGCGGGCCTTGAGCGGGAGAACGACGAACGAGAGACAGCGACCGAACGAGTCTCGGACCATCGCTCATAGACGGTATCGAGAATGCCCTTGATAGCAGATGCCATCGGAGAAGCGACCCGGCGACAGCCTTGTCATGGACCAGAGTCTGCAGCAGGCCGCTCAATCCAATTAACAACCCGGAATTATCGCCGACCGAAAAACGGTTTTCGTGGTGCCGGTGATGGAGGGGATAGGATGAGGAATGAAGAGACGGGCAGGGGTGGAGAGATGGCCCAGATGGGTGAAGGTGAGTTCAATGTGATCGAATACCGACGTCGGTGGTGGTATCGGTGAGAAAGTCTAGTTGTGGTCGTCCGCAGGTAAAAATGGGTGAGTAAAGGGTTGAGGTCTTTACTTACACAACTGTAGATCGCAATGTGTGGCTACAACGGGCAATCTACACACAGAAGCGGCGGGGTGGGAAAAGAGGTCGGGCGCTCTTATTTAGACGTTCGACACGGTGAGTTGATTGAAGGAAAGTCAATTGACGATGAAAGTGATGAGGCTAACAAGAATCCCATTTTCCCAGCCAAAAGCCGAGTGCTTCTTTAAGGTGCAACGCCAGCAACTCAAGCCCCAGCCTCCAGCAATTCCGCAAAACAGTCCTTCATACACTCATTCAGCGGTAGATACTTGATGCCCAGCACCCTCTCAGCCTTTTGGCCATTCGGCTTGTACACCTCTGCGCTCTTGCCGGCTCCAGGTGTCCCCTCGGGGATCTGGCTTCTTAGTTCGGGCAAGTCTTGTCTGATGGCATCGATAGCGTTCTGGTAGTTGAAAGGCTGGCCGACCAGAAATCGTTGGCCGCCCGCTTCAGGTCGTTCAAACGCCTCGAGATGAGCTGTGGCTACCACGCGCACATCCGCAAAGCCGGCAAAGTCGATTGCTGGAACTTCCTTGGCGCCCAAAAGTCGGTAGAGGGCGGTGCTGGACTCGTTGAGGCGTTGTAGATCGGAAACGCCTCCCACATGAGGCCCAAAGACCCAAGGAGGATTGATCTGAGCTAGCGAAAACGACGGTTGCTCTCTCTTAACCCAGTCCCACATGGCCTTCTCGGCAAGGGCCTTGGAGGCACAGTAGGCGACCGCATTGGGCGCCGTGGAGGCTTCATTGTAGTCCATGGGGTTCCAGTCTTCCTCCGTGTAAGTGTAGCCAGGTCGGTATCCCTGGTTCATGTCGAGGATAGAGGTAAATGAGGAGGTGTTGACCACTCGGCGGACGTCGGAACCGAACCTCTTTGTTGCTTCAAGGACCGCGGTCGCGCCTTGGATGGCTGGGTCCAGAAGGTCTCGTGCGTTATCCTCGACCTTCAGAATAAAGGGAGCAGCGACGCTCATGACACCAGTGATGGGCTTTTCAGTCCCAGTGAACGCGTGCTTGAACGACTCGGCTGTGAAGTCCGGGACGATTGCGATGGAAAGTTTTGAGCCGTGGTCTGCAAAGAGTTTCCGCACTTTCTCGGCAGAGGATTCAGATCGCACGGTTCCTCTGACATGGTATCCTCTGTTGAGAGCTTCCTTGATGATATGTCCTGCAAGGAAGCCATTTGCTCCTGTTACGAGGAGTGTCTGCTCTGATGGTGAAGTCATTTCGGAGGTGTGTGTTTCGGAGTATGATCAACAATGTTGTGTGTTGAGAAGCGGTTGTATTGAATTGATGAGCGCATCATGAAGTTAAATACTACTTTCAATGTCAATGTCGAATTTGTAAGTGATGGAGTCCGGCAAGTGCCAAACCTTGGCCATGCATCTATCGCCGATGGTGGGTCGCCTAAAGTCCGAAAATTGTGATGGTGTTTTGGTACAGCGGGGACATTTTCGGCGATAAGTTGACGACGACTACGGCGACGACACTAAGCAGAGATTTGTAATGTCATAAATAATCCACCGATGTTCCATTGCACACGACCTCAAAGAATTCGTTCGAATGATATCGTCCAGTTCAGCAAGTGGCTGATCTCAGCCATGCCACTAAAAGCCCGAGTCAGTCATGAATGGTCCTCGCAATGTCGCCGCTTACAATTGCAGCCGCCTCCTGCACGCGCTACTCGCAGATAAGGTAGATATCTCTTGATCGAAACTGCATGAACTTGTTTAAAGACGAGATTCGGGCTGGTTGCCCGATCTGAAACAGGGTAGTATCTAGGAAATGCGCTTTTCGTGTAATTCGCAATTTGCGACTCTCAATCGGCAGCATTCACGATAAGTCAAATAGTAAATAGAACTGATATGAGTCGAGTCAATGTATGGGTATCTATCCTTTCAGTCTACCTCATCGCTTCCTGTAGCAACTCGACCAACAACTGCCAGTCACCTTCTGGGCGCGTGGCAGCCCACCAGACAGCATTCCTCCCTTGATTATCTAGAATCCGAGCACTTGCTTGACCATAGTCCAGTAGAAACCGGACCATGTCCTCTTTACCAGCTCCAGCAGCCAGTGACAGCGCTGTCCGCCCGTGGTTATCCTTGGCGTCGACATCTGCGTGGCCTGTGGCCAGAAGCAAACGGACCACGTCCTCTCTGCCCGCCTCCGCAGCCAGCATTAACGGTATCCTACCATCTTTGTCCGCCGCGTGCATGTTGGCCCGGCGGTTGTCCAGGAACAGCTCAACGATCCTGGTCGCTCCCGTCATTGCGGCCAGCGCCAGGGCTGTCCGACCACCCTCGTCCTTCAACTCGGCGTCAACCCCGGCCGTGTCCAACAGTATGCCGACGATGCTCTCATAGCCTTCGCTGGCAGCCAAACACAATGGCGACAGCCCATAATTGTCAGTCAAGTTCACAGCCACCTGGCCCAGGTCCAAGAGCACCCGGACAGCCTCCTCGTATCCGTTGTTCGCAGCCCATGCCAGCGCTGTTCTTCCTTCGTGGTCCCTCGAATTCACGTCGGCCCTTCCAGTCTTCAAGAGCAGTCGAATGATGTCCACTTCTCCCTGGTATGCAGCAACCAACAGTGGCGCCCCTCCTTTCGAGTCCGGCATGTTGACATCTGCCCGGCCAGTCTTGAGGATGGCGTCAACAAGTGCTGTGCATCCGGTGGAGCACCCCAGAGAAAGAGGTGTGCGTCCGTTGTCATTCTGCGCGTTAATATTGACGTCTCCTCTGAAGAGAAGTGCGCTGACCATCTCCTCTGCTGCTCCATAGACTGCATGATGAAGCGCAGTGTTTCCGCTCTTGCCCGGTGCATTGACGCCGATCTTGCTCGAGTCAAGCAGCGTTCGGACCTTATCAGCCCAGTCGTTGTTGATGGCAGTGATAAGAAGGGTGCTCTCGTCCTCATCCCTGGCGTTGAAGTCCACGTCATACAAGTCCAGCATGAGTTTCAGTGTAGCACAGCTGCTCTGCCAAGCAACCAGAAATGGTAGACGGCCCGGAAACTCTGCCTTGCCTGTCCTCAACATCATCTGTGCAATATCGTCTTGTCCGGAGATAATAGCCAGTGTAAGCGGTGTCTTTCCATCAGCGTCCGGCATGTTAATATCAGCACCGCTCTCAAGTAATAGCTGAACCAGGGCGTGATCCTTGTATTTTAGAGCCTGCAAAAGAGGAGTCCAACCATCCTTGTCTCCAATGTTGACGTCAGCCCTGCTCTCGAGCAGCATTTTGACGATTGCGAGATGCTTCGAGTCCACAGCCAACAGGAGGGAGGTTGAGCCGTTTTTATCTCTGGCGTTGATGTCTGTTTTCCCAGCTTCCAGGAGTACTTTGACGACTTGCTGCTGGCCCTTCTGAACTGCAGACAAGAGGAGCCTTTCTCCAACGTTGACATCGGCGTGAGTTGAGCCCCCAGCCTCCAGCAAAATCTTTGCAACTTCCTGGTACCCGTTCGATACGGCGTAGGAGACTGGTGTGCCTCCAATCACATCCTGGATGTCGACTCGAGCACCATCATGGATAAGTCTCTGAACGATAGCCACGTTTCCCGTCCAGACTGCGTAGAATAATGGTGTTCGTCCATCTACGTCTTTAAGATTGACGTCGGCTCCCGCTCTCAGCTCAATCTTCCAAAGGCGCTGACCCATAGTCATGCCGCGAATCAATCTCCTGACAACACCTTCATGGCCGTTCCCGGCCGCCCATGAAAGCGCCGATCGCTTGTAGGCCATATCCTGTTGATCTAATTCAAGCCCTCTGATGTTTAGTAGGTGTTTGACAACAACCTCGATCCCAAAGTACGAGGCCGTCATGAGAGTGGTGAATCTCCCTGGTAGCCCGCTGTTCGTGCTTTCCCAGTAGACAGGAAACCAAACCGAGTAGCACATTGAATTTGGGTCGCAGATTTTCAGCACCGACTCTGTCATTGGGCCCTGGACGTTGACGGGGAGTTTGTTAAAGTGGTCTGCCCAGTAGTTTGCCGCGTATTCGATGAACCCATTGTCCCTCTCCGCTGTAGAGTCCTTGGCCAGTTTGAGATGCGTGCAGTTCAAGTCTTTGAGGAGAAGGTACCAGACACAAACTTGGGCAAGAATCGTGTTGGAAGCGCCCGGGTGCAGGGCTTGTTTCCAGCGCAGATTTCCACGGCTAACAGTTTCCGAGTTGCTTGAGACCAGGAATTCCTTGACCGTCTGATGAAGTAGAAAGACTCGCGAGTCGATGACTGTGACCAAACCGCAGATGTCTCGTATCTTCTCTCGAAATCGGCCCTCAGGCTCCAGCTCAAGACTTCTAAAGGTCTGGTGATACTCTTCAAGTTCCAATGCTACCGCCATCTCAGTCAACGTCAGGGGACGATCTGCGGCGAGGATAAGATGCAGCATCTTGGTCGCTTTTACGGTGTTGCGTGTCTTGGACATGATTCTGTCGTAAGCTTCGTCGACTGTCTGAGGAAGTTGGGATGTGATGTTGACCAGAGTTGTTTTGTTGATGTCCAGTTCTCGCTCAATGAGGTCAAGAGTGAGATGGACCCATAGATATGTTCGGTGTTGGACGTGTAAGAGTCGCTTTGTGAGGATGTCTTGTTCGACCGATGTAAGTCTTTTCTGTACTCCGATGTTCCTGACCCTCTCCCTTATGACAATGTCAATCTCGCCCGCAATCTTGCTGATTTCGGTATCACTCTCCCCACTTAGATGGATGACCGGCAACTCGAGACTTTTCAGCGGCTGGAACGCAGCACCGATCTCTTGATAAGGCCGACTCGTGATGAGAAGCCTCAGGTTTGAACATCTCCCAGAGCCATACAGGTCGGTCATGGCCTTGAAGAAGCGTGCTCTTCCCTGACTGTCACACTCGTCGATGGCATCGACCAGACAAATGAATTCCTTGTTAGGGTTGTTCTCGGCAACTTTGATGACGGTCTGCCATAGTTCAACGACGGATTCAGTCATCCACTGCCCGTTGACGTCAAACTGGAGGAGAAGATCGTCCGTAAGGAGGCTGCTATCTTGTATGAATAGCTGCTGTAGTATACAGCTGAGAGCACAGAGGATACTTCTCTGGTCTTCAAAGTCATCTTTGAAAAAGAAGTAGGAAACTTTCCTAGAAGGCGTGCTCGGAATCACCGAGTCGATCAGATGCTTGACAAGCACCGACTTGCCACATCCCGGGTCTGCAGAAACCCAGAGGACGTTCGAGGCTCCACCGTTTAACCATGTGTGAAATAATTCGTGAGATATGAACCATTCACATGTTCCTCGAAAGGCAGATGGATTTCGGTCTTTTCGGTCACGATACGGAGATGTTCCAAGCCGCTTCAGGATCTGAACCTCTTTGTCTCTTCGAGATTGGTCTTCTTGTAAATGTCAGCAGCGCTCAGACCCAGTATTTCCTTCAACATACCAGACCCCTCGATATTGTTGATAAACCGCACATCTCCGTAAAACTGTGTACCGAGAAACTGGCTGCCGCCTCCAGTGTTGTTGTACTGAGCACCACCTTGAGCAGTGAATTGGTACCTGGGGCTGTCGCTACTCGAAGACGACCGTCGATTCAAATCTTGGCCATCGTCTTCAATCTCTTTCATCATCATACGGAGGTCGTTGACTGAAAGAGGTCTTTCTGGTGTTCGTCTGTCAACGCCGAGGCGATCGGTAATTCGGGGCACCGAGTTAGCTGCCATGGCTGCTGTTGTCCTCGTCTCGTTCTCCTAGGCCCATCTCCTATACACCCAACACTAGCAACAAGGAGACAGACCGAACCGAATCTAGAATCGTTGAAGAAAGCAAGACAGATCAATGACCCACTGAATATGCTGCGGCCAAGAGAGATAATGCTTCGGCCCGCCCCTCGTTGTTCCCGCGCTGCGGCTTTTTATTGCGACGGTTCACAGCCTTATTGCCACATTGGCGCGCTAAAGTTCCTTGTAGGGCTGGTCAGCTGGGGTCTGGCAATTTGGCTGCGTTTGGAAGACGAAACCCCAGTAATCTGGACCCCGGTCTCGGTGAATGCCAAGACCTCCGAGATGGGGACAGCCTGCCTCAGCTTCTGCGGGCTGACATTCCCATCTCGTCTAACGCGCCATCTGATAGGGCAATAATTGCTTTTTCAGCCTTTATGACAGGGATTGAACAGTGTGTGTCCTGCAGGACTCGGGATCGGTGAAACTAGGTGGGACATTACAAAATCAGGCTATGGTTTTGACCAGGCTGGCATTACGAAGGACGTGATAATAACGCTTGACTAATGCTCTATTTGACTCATATTACTTATCAGATGATGATCCTCCAAAGGACACGGGGCCGTTGAAATTGCCCCCAAAGAATTGCTGCCCGCTGCCTATGTTGTTGTTCTGTGTTCCTCCGATTACATTGAAGTGATGCCCCGACCCCGACTGGTGAAATGAAGAGGGGTCGGGCTTGCTCTCCCCTGTTATTTCGTCCTTTGAACCAATAGAAGTGTCTTTCAATGTTACGCTTGCTGGAGGCCCCAGCGTGGCTGCTGGAATCATTCCCGTCTCGTCAGGTTTTGGGAGGTCTGGACTTGAGGCTCTCTGTGGCTTTTCCCACCTCACCAACTCTCCCAGCAACCTCTTGAAGCCATTATTCTCTTCAGAGCCAAACTTGACCATGCTGGAGTGATTGGCATGAATGCTGGCGATGTTGTAGCCCTCAAAAGTAGCTGAATCCTTGTTCACGATGCTGCCATATCGAGGCATTGGCAGTTCTTCAAAGAAACAGGTTATCTGAAGATCCCGGCCACTCTCCCGGACTTGTCGCACCATTAACAGAAACCCTTCTTGAATGGATTCCAAGTACTGGTTGTTGGTTTGAAGAACGTCCAGGAGATAGTAATTCGTCGACTTGACTTGACCCAACACATGGGCGGGTATTCTAGCCCAATCGGCAAGCCAAGACCCTCGGTGTGGCGTTCCCATGAAGGCTATTCCTCTGGTGCACTCAAAAATGCTGCGGAGGTGAGGCTCCGGGTTGTTGCGGGACTTGATGATGGCCGCTTTGCAGACAATGCCGCCGAAGCTGTGGGCAACAAAGATGAGGGGTCGGGCGGTGGCATCATCAGAGCTTCTGACCGCGGTGAGATCGGTCAACATGTTGCTAGCATGGTCGATGAGGCGATTTGAAGATGCAACTGTTCTTCTGACTGTGTATGCGTCATACCCGTAGGTGAGAAGCCTAGCCTTGGGGGTTTTGGACGGAAGAAACGCGACCGGCCAAGGCGTGGATAGCCCCTCGCCCCTCCATGACTTGTCGCGGTTACCGGACAGACCATGGACGAAACAAATGTCGACTGTCGCATCATCGGGCGTGTACCAGACCTTGACGCCGTCAGGGAAGCTGTCCTGTGGGGGCGGAATTGTGACTGGTGCCGATTCATTTCGAGGTTCCAAGGATATCTCTTTTGACTGTTTCTTTCGATGCAGAACTTGTCTGAACTTTTTCATCTTGATAGTCGGCTGTGTGTAGATTGGTATAATAGTTGATGAGGACTGTAGACTGGAAAAGAGGTCAAGTTAATTATCAACAGAACAAGCCTCGTCTTCTGAGTCAACATAACAAAAGGAAACGAGGCTGAGCGGCCGGTGGCCTCAGTTGCTGCAGGGCATGTGTATCCATGCATAGTAGCGGCCCCCAAATTTGGGCACTTTTAGCCAACATGGGTGCTCAGCCGCACTGCAACTTGCACTTGACAGCCCGCACTCGCTTAATCGACCGGGTTTTTCGCTTACCGGGCGCTTAGATTTCGCCCTTGTGACCTGCCCTTGTTCAACGGCGGCCGACCGGAGAATGGGCTGAAGACATACCCATCATGCCAGTCAATCGACCAAGCTCAGAGCCTAGTTGTCCAGGAGCCAATCGCGGCTGGTGTGTTACGTACCAGTTAGGGTAGCACCAGTAGCCAGCTGAGTAACTCCATGCATGGATTAGCGCAACAAGCGTTCGGTCATTAACGAGTAAATGAAGGGATTTGACACGGCATTCGACAACTCGGCCCGTATGCGTCAGGCCAAAAATGTAGGCTTTCTACTGCCACGTCGGCTCTGGAAAGTCTTCCTCGTCAAGCAAATGCATGATCTATTTGCCACGGCACAGGAGCTGTCGTGTTCCCAGACGGCGGAGAGATGCCTACATATCGCTACCAGTAGATGCCCCTTCGAATATAAAACAGCGGCAGTCTATTTCATTTTATAGTCATATTAGGTAGAGCAAGGCCATTTTGTAAGAGCCATACTATCTATCATAGCTTAAGCCCATAATCCCTCACCATCGACTATGCTTTGCGCTATATAGACAATGCCTCTGGTATCAATTGATAAATAGGTTGAGGAGGCCCTCCTTGCGACCCAGACCAAGAAATATCTTGTAATGAATAGATAGCTTTTTTTACCCAACGTTTTATTCTTCAGTCAATGCTTTCATGAGGATATATACAAAATAACATTTCATCTGGATTTGCGAACTTGAAGCATGTCCCTGTCTATCACTAGGGAATAAAGTCCTCGGAGGACTCAGAAAAACCATCTCGGTTCAAGTGTTTCGGCCGCCTCCGCTGCATCACCATCATACCATTCTCTGCGACGGAATTTCTTCTGTCGCGAGATCTCGGAAGCATCGTGCCTATGGCTGCCTTTGTCACACAAACCAAGTCTCTTTAACCACTCTAGAATCTCAGAGAAGCTCGGGTCAGAAGGTATATGGTCATAAATTTCACGGGGTATCAGATCAACCGATACGGAGGATGCCGTGAGATCCTGTGACCGGTCGCTCAGTTGAATCGTCTCTTCGTCGACAAAATATGACGGCCCTGATAGAACTAGCACCTCGCCATCTTCAGGAGATAATCCGGCTTCTGAGGAGTCACTGGACTCTGCATCAGGGTCATACCAGAACTCCGTTTGACCACAAGCAGAACCTCCTGGTTCGTAAAAGGTCCTGCTAACCATCCTTTTGGTAATCTTTGCGCCCTTCCTTAGCAGCCAATCCCACTCCGTCGCTGGGAATGGCGCTCCTTCCCAATAGAGAAACTCAATGAAGCTTAGTCCTTTGGAGTCTTTACCATTGAGGTCTGCCCCTTTGCGGTGTAGTAACCTCATAAAGTCAAGGCGGGGTTCAATGTCTGGGACATAGCCGCGGGCGGCGACTATGTGGAGAAGGGGATGCCAATGGGATCGATCACCAGCCTTGGGGTAGTAGTGGCTGTTGGGATCTGCTCCTCCGTGGATCAGAACCCTCAATATTCCCAAACTAGGCTCACCGTTTCGCGTGTAGTTGTCGAACAAAAGGTTCTCTACTGCCGTTTTGTCTTCGAATCGAACCTCCATGTCCGCGCCCGCTTCAATTAAAAACTGTGCCATGCTAGGGTTTGGCGGTGTTTGATGGGTTAAGTGCACCGCATAGTGTAATAGAGGTCTACCAGCCTTGCCATTTAGGAAGTGATCTCGGTCGTCATCCCGGTCTGCCTTGCCAAGTCGATGAGCCATGTAGTCGCGCATGTCGTTGGCCACGGCGAATGCTGGAAAGGTAAACTCCCAGTGGCTCAGTCTTCGGTATAATACCTCGATTGGCCAACACTCCCTATCTTCCAGCTTCATAGACGCCTCACGATCGATGTCGTCCAAGACCGGAAAGAAGATGGCGGCATCGGTAGCGCTCATGGTCTTCTCAAGCAATGGCGCGTGAAAGCAGACCTCTTGGACAGTCTCAAAGTTGCACCGGAGCTGGCGTCGAGCCGCATATGGGTACCTTATCCACTGCCTTGCAAATAGCAATGTGAAAGCATGCCCGTTCCCGGGGGGTTTCTTACTCAACCCGTCTGTTGTGAAGAGTGCATCAAAACATCTCTTGTCGAGCAAGAAGTCTCGTGCGGATCGATGAAGTAGCCGCACGAGATCTTGTGAAGGATCCGGAGCCTGGTGGCCATGACAGTCTTGGTATTGTGCTCTTGCAATCACCCTAGCCTCACGAGCACGTTTGATGTCCAATTCATCGGCCAAGATATGCGGCGGGCGGATATTTTTCTCCTCATCTTGCCCACAAATCTCTAGCATACACCGACAATTGTCAATGAGCTGTCTTTGTAGCCCCATGGCATTGCTAAAGTCCCCAAGGCTCGGATAATAGTGGGTTTTGTTGTATACCCGCTGTTGATAATTATGTGACTCTGTTTCTCGATCGTTCATGGATTCCAGAGCTGCCTCGACGATCAAGAACAACTCCAGGAGCGACACCGGTTGACGAGCGCGAAGCACTACCTCAAACATGATGTAAACCTTCCGGCGGTCCTCTGGCGGAATCTCCTTTAGGATGTAACTATATAAATCCCTCATTTCGGTTGGTAATTCCTGCAGCCGTTGGATTAGGGTTCCCAGAGAAGCCCCCTTCCTAAGGCCATTGTCAACCATCTTGGAAACTGAGTGAGCCCATAAGAACACACCGTGAGCGTTCTCCGAGATGTAGTCAAGTATGTGCTCCAGTCTCTTTGCGATTTCCCAAGATGGCTGCCCTATGAAGGACGGGTTGGAGCTAAGCAACGACGATACGTGAGCGCGGATATCGTCCCTAGTATGATCCTGGACCTCGATCCTCGATACATCCACAAAGAGATCCCTGAAGGTCTGTTCTGCTCTGCTGGAAACGCATATCTTGAAGGTGTTCTTGGGAAATTCCACGTTATCAACCAGTGACTTGAGAAAGGCCACTGCCTCGCGTGCACTTTCGTCTTCCTCGAGTTCATCCAGTGCGTCCAGAACGATCAGAGCTTTGAAAGGTCTCCCGGGAAGGTTCTTGCAATCCAACAGAATCTCCATGAGTAGCTTGTCCCTCTTGATCTTGTCGTCGGTTCGGGTAGGCTCGTGATCCCAGTGGGGTTGTTTGCTGTCCATTAATCGTAGTATACTATGCACCAGATCTGGCCGTGCTTTGAGGAGTTGCAGGAGGATTCCATTCATCATCGTCTCCCAGCGGCACTGGTTTTCATCGCCATAATTAGTGATGAAGAGTCCGATAAGAACCCACTGCCCGCTTTCGGCTGGGATAATCTCATCTAACGTTTGCGGCTGGCCTATTCCGTGATGGGCCCCCTCTTTGTGCTTTCCACTCTTCATCTTGGGAGTAATACCGGTCAAGCATGCCAATGTTCTGCCGCTCTCGAACAGATGTCTCATTGTAGTCGACTTCCCAGAACCGGGACGCCCAGTAATCCAGAAGAGTCCCGAGCCATGGGTCAGCCACCTCTCCAGGTTGTAGGCCTCAGCGGAAATCATGCTGCTCCGCTCTCCTTTGAAACCAATTGCCGTGTATAACCACGCTAGTGTACCTTGTGTCCGAACTTCGATTGTCCACTGCCGAGCCTGAGCGGCAGTACCGAGGATTTTAAGCCTATGGACAAGGTCTATGATACGAATTCGGCCTTCAGTTTCCGGTCATTTCCAGTGATTGAAAATTAATTGACTCACTGGCCCCTCGCTCGCTAGTCTTCTGCTGGAGTCGGGTGATATGTCGCTCAATCTCTCCCGTGACCTTGTCATATTCAGGGTCACTCTCGCCAGAAAACTTGCACATGTCTGTATGGTTCCTGTCGATGTGATCGTTACGGTCATTTCTGTTCAGCTCGGAAGAATCGTCTTCTACAACCTAAAGCAAAAGTTAACTCAGTCCCGTCCAGAGAGGCAGCCAAGTATAATACCTTGCCTTGAAATCCTTTGAAACTACTGAACCCCTTGCCCTCTTGAAAAGTACTAGACTCAAATCTACTGTGATTGACCATGTGTTCAAGTGTTGATTCAAAATCGGTGCGTAGCCTCGTCAGAATCTCGGTGTTTGGTCCCAAAGTGCTAAGGATTTTAGGGTTATAAGGCTTCATGGTCAGATTAGACACCACCTTGGCCACCATAAGGCCAAACTCTGCTTGTGTGCTGCCCCGGTGAGGTGTCCCGAAAAAGATGATTGAAAAAGTTGAGTCAACCACAGCGCGTAAGTCTTTGACAGATTCCCCTGTTTTGATGAAGGATAAGTTGAGTGCCTACCTTTCCATATTAGACAAGAGTTTCCATTCATCTCTCACCATATCCTTACAGATTTTACAATTAGGCCACCAAGGGAATGTGTGATAAACATCAGAGGCCGATGCATCGCCTCCACTCGCTTTCTGGCGAGGGCGTTGAGGAGTGATTGACCTTCTCCGGTAATGGTCGTGAAGTTGGCCGTGTCGACCATTTTGATGATGTCCGAGTCATAGCCGTACGTCATAATGCGAGCTTTCTCACAGCACTCATGCTTGGAAAGGAGGTCCTTGGGCCAGAATACATCGGGTTTTAGGGGTTCTGGTGAGGGCGGTGGCGAGACCCCCCTGCTCTTCCTTGATCCTGTGCCCAGGAACCTACTCCGAAAACTTGGTGGACGGCTTGATGATGCATCAACGCCGCGATATGTCCACGTTTTCTCTGGGTGGCCTTTTAATCCATGGACAAAGACTATGTCGAGCTCAGCCTCCTTGCAGTCTTGCAGAATGGTGAACCCGGTCGGCTGGACCAGCGAAGACATGGTGGAAATCAAACGATGTTGACTAGAGCAGGATACTTTGAGATGAGAGTGAAGAGCAGCCGTAGACACTTCAGCTCAGGTGGGGATGCTCACCTATATCTGCCTCATGCATATACAAGGATCTGGTGTGTGACAATACGAGGATTCTACATTTGGTTGCCTTCTTGGCATCCGCTCTTCTAGCCACCAAAGTTTAGTCAACCCCGACCTTTTGGCGGGCCTTTTGCCAGCCTTTTTGTCAATGATTTGACGTATTGGTCACACCATACCACTTTTTGAGGCCCCCCATGTATCATAAATGCACATTCAAGCAAGCCGAGTATTTCCCTGCCACAAGAAGCGGGCGGCATGACTCCTCAAAGTGCAATCTCTGCTTAGGCAAGTATACCGGTTTAATAACGTAAGCGATCTTCGGTCCCCGAGTTGGCTCCATGTGATTCGTAAACCAGGCCACCCCAAAAGCAGGCTCGCGGCCAACGGGGCCATGCGGCTGAAATAATCCTGCGCCGATCCTACCCATATGCCTAGATCGGGATTCTCACCAAGGGGATCAGACAATAAGTATCTGTGATCTGACCTAGGGTCGAGTTCAAATTACTTGGGTGTTGTTTATTTATTTCATCTCCATCACCACAATATTAGAAGAGTAATAAACAAATAAACTAAATACAACGAAGGACCGAGGGAGTTTTCCGTATTGCGATAAACTTGGATCAGGAAACTCGCAACGCTCATTCTTCCCCTTCAGAGAAGCAGTCCCACTGGCTTTGGAAGGACATTTCCGTTCCATCAGGTGGGGCCTTCTGATACCGATCTCGAAGTCCCGTGAAAGAAGTCGACTGGTGATCCAGCCATCCCTCGATACGTCCACCACCCAAGAACTTGAGCCAGCCCACATGCTTGTCACCACAGACAGTAGGGCCATCATATTCCCCTCCGCGCCATTTAAACCAAACAGGACCATATGAGGCCCTTACCGGAAGAGCGTCAAAACTCATAACGCCGTCATAGATGCCCAGCTCAAAGGTTGCCCACATGCTGCGGGCACCGAGCGCTATGGTCAGTTCGAAGGGTTCGCGACAAGTCATAGGCCAATCGCGTTTCACGTAAGGGCACTGGAGGGTGTACTTGCCCCAGAGCCTGTCAATGTCGAGGGGTGCTAGCTGAGGTGGTTCTGTCTTGGCCTTCTTTGCCTTGCTTTCAGGCCTGATATCTTCGGCTGCCTTTCTCCTTGTGCACAACGTAGTAGTCCTCGATGCAGCCGACGTGCGGGCAAGCTTCCTCCGCGCCCATTCATATCTCAGCTTGCCTTCCAGCTTTTCGAGATGCGCCGGCAGGTGATAGTCTCCCCTGTCAAAGCATGTAAAGGCCTCTGCTATCCGCTCGCATGCCACGCGTTTGATCTGGGAGGCCGGGAATGCCAGTCGGTCTACATCCCTCTCCACAATCCAGTTGATGTCGTCCCAGTGTTCGTCGGCTGCTGGTTCACAGTCTGGAATAGAGAAGTTTTCCAGGTCGACCGAGGACTCCCTGGAGGACTCGTGAATAGTTTCTACCTGAGGCATGGTCTTCGATATGTCGTGGTCAAAAAAGATAAGTTGAAGCCATCGTTGTCGACGAGAATGGGAAAACGATGAGGGGGCCATGGGCGACCCCTTCCTTTTAGCGGGGATCGTGGTGATGTGCCGTGATGGCGGGAACGCGCGAAGCTGAAGCCACCCAGTGTAGCATTCTCGGCGCTAACACGGTCGAAGGGTATCTTTGTGATGTTGTCGAAGTTTAGTTTACTAGAGGGGTAGGTAGTATTTTAAGGCACAAGATATCTTTTCTGAAGGAGCAAAAGGTTAGAGACAAGCGAAAGACTTGATTGACTGGCAGATTCATGCCAGTGAGACGCGCGTCTCGTACATGTTATAAAAATAGGAAACACCAAACTAGCTATACAAAATCCATCATTGCATGCCCATCGTCCGTTTCTGTTCCGCCAAGGCTCCCAACTTGAATGCCAACAGCCTGCTCGCTGTTTGATCTCCTGATCTACTAGTCGAAGACCCCCTAGACATACTCCTAACGCTGGTGACGGACCTCTTCCTCCTCACCTCCATTGCCGGTGGCATTCCCGGTGTCGGGTGGAAATTGTGCATAGACTTGGCCCCTCGGGAATGTGGCCTTCTGTTCAACCCAGCAAGTTTTGCGTGTAGAGCCATGCTAGCGTCGCTGGGTGGCGTGGGAGGTCTCTGCATCATGGGATATGGTGTCAGTGTCCCTGCGTGTGAGTCGAAAGAGTTGGTCCTTGTTGCCATGGGGGATTCATGCATCCCAATACTCCTCGCTATGCCTGAGTGGTTAGACATGGCATCAGCAGGTATGGCAGAAATGGCGTTCCGAAGATCTTGCAAATTGAAGTGCGCGTTGCTGAGTCGGTGCATCGCCGTCCGGTTCTTCTTCATGAAACTATCCATCCGTTCGAGGGCACCAGCATTCAACCTCGACGCTGCTGAAGCTACGGCACCATCATTGGCGACTGTTCTGCCCCGTTCTTGATGAATGGCGTTCACCGAGCTAAGCTTCCTCGCCCTTGGACCCTGCGATGAAGATAGTCTCTCGTTGACTTGAGAGAGCAGGTTGTCAAAGTGAATCTTCTTTGTTGAGCCCGAAGCATACAAGTCTGTCTGTCCTTGCATCACCTTCTCGCTGTTGATTCCTTGAGCCATGACAAAGAAGCTTCCGTCCCGAATAGATCGTCTCAAGAACGCCCACCTAGTTCGGGCGGGCTTGAGTTCCAGCTCGGGTTGGTAGACAGACATGCGAGCGAGTTGGGCGTAGAAAGTGGACAGTCGGTGAGCCATCCTCTCGAGGCTCTGTAGGAGGAATGCAGACAGGGCAGCAAGAGGAGTTCCGTCATCGGTGTCGTCGGTCTCATCAAAGGCTGAGGCAATGCTCTGGAAGGCATCCATGCCGTTGCATGCTTCTTGGCGAAGGTCCTCCAAGAGTTCAATGTCGAGCTGCACGCTCTTGGCGGCATATGCGAAAACTCCCCGCTCTTGGAAACGCAGCTCGGAGCTAGGGTCGCAGATGAAGTCTCCAAGGGTGCTGATTTCCTTTGTGCAGTGGGCAGCATCTTGACCTGTCTTGGCGCGAGCAATGGTTCCAAGGATGTCCGGCAACTTCCAGGCTGCACCAGGTTCGCCGGCGGTGGCAAAGGTGAACGACAATCGAAGGACCAGCTCTTCCAGCTTGGGACCAAACAAAGCCGCAAAACCTCCCTGCAAGAGACGGCTCTGGTAGCCATAAAAGGTTCTAATGGCAATGATGTTGGGGAGATCCTCACGCAACCAGATGTTGGTGATTCCAGCGGGGTTGTGGGCAGAGGGAGAATCAAGAGACGCGCCCATAATCTCGTGCATCTCAAATTGATGAGCGACAAGAGTTTCGACAGTCACTCTGAGATATGCACTCCAGAGGTCATGAAGGGCGGAGATATCGGCATCTCCACGATAATCAGGCTTAGGAGACAAGTGTCCAATAAAATATCTAGTCAGAAGACTCGAGACTTCAGGGTTGTTGGTGTGCGCCAAGTTGTCAAAGGACTTGGTACAGTCAACGCCCGCATTAGACTTGATGATGAGAGTTCCTCCGGGATGCATGGGACAAAAGTCTGTGACATCGTAGACACTTCCGTGGACAGCAATCCACATTCGAGAACCGGGTCTGTGTCCAGTGTGCTGCGCGAGGTTTGACAGAGAAATTGTAGGCAGGTTGCAGGGGAGGGGCTTGGGGGACATGAAGACGTCAAGCATGAAGCGCCTCTCGGCGAATGCCTTGTTGACGATAAGGTCGACAGTATCCATAGTTGCGGTTCTGTAAGTGTAAATGGCCTTTCGGATACCGCTGATGACCGAGTCAAAAACGGAGACGGAACCACAGACGTAGAGGTAGCCTCCGAGGCCACCTTGTTTCTTGGACATGACCATATCGCAGATTGTGGCTCCCTGCTCAATGATCAAGCTGTCGATGTAGCGGGGAGGCGTCTCCTTCTCCACAAGGTCTCGCAAAACTCCGTCGTGTGCGAAACCGCGGGAGTCTCGAGAGAAGGCGAGATGAACCTCCATGAATCCGATATTGACCAGTCGTCGAAGCTCGTTCTCGTAGCAGAACTTTTCTCGGGACTGGACACCCAGATACAGCAAGTTGCGACCTCCAGACAAACCAGAAGTTGCGAGCCTGTGCTGCCAGAAACTGCGGAACGGCGCGATACCACTGCCTCCCGCAAAGTACGCGCAGGGAGCCATGTTATCGAGAGGAAGCTGGAAAGCAACAGGTCTCGAAACACCCAGCAACACTTCGTCGGATGAGCTCACGTCTCCAGTTGAGGGATTAGGGTTGAAGAAGCCACTCGAAACACCGGCTCGAGTGACACTCTGGTTCTGGGCAAACATGGAGCAGAGCTTGTACTCGGCGCGAGAAATGGTCAGGTCAACCGTGCTGGGCAGCAAATCGCTGCTGTAGCTCGAGATGGAGTATGTCCGGGGAACTTCGAGCTGCACCAGTTCAGTGAGCCAGTCCAGATTGTCGAGGTTGAAGGCCTTGTCCCAGATCTGCACAGGTGTGTCTGTGACGGCCTTCTGAAGCAGATCACCCAGAGAAGCGCGAACGGGCCACTCCTCTGTAGCGAGAACCTCTAGCACCGCAGTGGACGACGCATGAAGGAGCTCGTGCACCTTGACAGCAAGTTCTTTGGTGATAGGCGCGAGGTGTCCGCGGCGGATGATATCAATGACGGTAAGGGGCTTGTGTCCAGATCGCCTGACAGAGGCGAGATGCTGCTCAAAGCGAGACCAGACTCCTGAAGTGTCGACAGGCGTCTCAAGATGCTCGTCAAGACCGAGAGCCGCAACCATCTTCGCACACTCTTCCCAGCTGTTGAGAGGCATCACAGCCACCCGGTCTCCCGGCATGAATGTGATGCCCGTATCCTTGAGGTCCAGCGAGACGAGGCCAGTTGACCGGCTGGGATCGTTGTCGATGTTAGAGCAGCCGACAACACGGGAAACGTAGCGACATTCCTCAAAGGTTCCACGCATCGCGTGTGGCTCCACCGCGAGCTTTCCTCGGTACGGCTCAAGGCGTTCTTTCATGGCGTCTGAAAACTGGCGATGGGTCTCTTCCCATGGTCTTGTGGCATCACCAGCACCGGAAAGGCCGTTGGTAGCTGTACGGCCTGTCTTTGCGGCAATCTCGAGGATACCAAAGACTTTGTATCTGTGGACGCCCATAAACCCACGCTCACCGGCGTACGCCTCGACAATGCCGTCAAGCAATCCCATCAGTCGGGGATCACCGGACTTTTTGACAAATTCGGGGACCGAGTAGTGGTACTGAACGGCGGCAATGAAAGCACGATGGTTAGAGGGGATCCACGCTCTCAGATGCACAGCTTCGACTCCAAGGAATGATGAATATCTACAAGAAATCAGCATGAATTCGTATGTCGATCACGGACAGCTTACGTTGTTCGGCCCAGGAAGGCATCCATCATGAGATACGGAGGGAACTGGAGACCAGAAGCCGCCGGAACACGCCGAGACAGCGGTGCCGAGAAAAGACCCCATCGAACCCATCGGTCAGCAGAGACGTAGTTGTCTCCAGCGTTGGGGTTGGGAGAGATGGAGTGAAACGCGTTTGGCATTCTCTCCAAAATCTCCTTGAGCCGGATCATTTCTTGTAGGAGACCCTCGACGTTGCCAGTCATGACGTGCTCTTGGCAAGCAGCGATGGCGTCTGGGCCATGTTGAAAAGAGGCTGCACAATTAGCTATTGTAAAAACGACGGAAAATCAAACTTGCCTGATGTATCAGCACAGCCCTTGAGAAAGGCCACCTCGGCGCGTTCTCCAAACATGGGCCATCGCAAATCGATATTATCAAATCGCGCCAGGTATGGAGACGTCGACTTGACATCTCTAATCTTGCAGTTGTACGAGGCCTGGTCAGGGAACGAGAGATGAGGCAGAGTTCGTCCCAGTCTCCGAGAAACCTGGTAATATGGCAGAGCAATAGACATGGGGATGCCTTTGAGTTCCTCGCAGAGATGATCGCCCATCGGAACCTGGGGTTTGTGTGAGGCGTCAGGGCGCATGACAACTCCGTGCTTTCCGTCGTTCTTGTCCTCGAAGCGATAGATCGAGGCGAGCATTCCGAGGGCTACAACTGCAGCCCAAAGTGCTTGATCAGGAATAAACTCCTCGGTGCCTTCGATGGTTGGCAATGCAGCCACCGCTTCTCGAACTCGTCCTCGCGCGCAGCAGCCGGGCATTCGCTCACACAGGTCGGCCCATATCCGGCCAGGACATCTTGACAGAGCACTGGGTGACTCTTCGTAGTCGACTGGGCAAAAGCCGTGTTCGGCGCTGAGGTATCCATCACGCCAGCCGGTCATGGGTCCAATCTCCTCTGCCCTTCTCATGACCTGTCTTGCTGGTGCTCCAAGGGCAATGGCGAGAACGGCGTGCTCATCGGCGTTCAGCGAATCGAGCTCGCGCTGGTCCTTGATCGAGTCGATGTCTTTTCTGGATGGGTAGTCTCTGTAGATGAGCTCATTGATGGACCGTCGCTCCCTGTCTGGGTTAGCTATGGCCATTTGAAATTGCCGGTTCAGGCGATGCCTACCTTGTCCGCAACCACTCTTCAGTGTCGATGCCACGGGGAATCTAAAAATTTAGCCATTGACCACAAAATTCCACGTTTAACCTACATCGAAAGCTGCATGGATGTCTCCATGCTGCGCGAAACCCGAAAAGGCACATCCTCGAGGTCCGCTGATGCTCGTCTGGGGGGTCCGGGTTGTTCGCGATGCGCCAACGGGGCATTGTCCGGACACGGAGCCCGACACGGGGCAAGAAGCTAGCGACGACATATTAAGATTGTTGAAATTAACTGTTGTAACGAGCGAATATGATTAATATTGACGGCCTCCAGGGCAAGAATGTAAAAAAACGCCTCCAGGGCGGACGATCAAAGATTCAGCGTGAGGAAAGAAGACGAGGAAACAAGATATCCCACTTCAGCGCCGAGTCACGGTAATAAGAATGATTTGCCGCCAAGAGAAAAAAAAAAGTCAACAACAACCCCAGGCTATGGCGTTTGCCGCTAGCCCTACCAAAAATGATGCCCTGTTTGAGGTTGCCTGTCAGTCCCTGTTTCAGAGACGTTACAACACTAGACGAAAACGTGCCAAGGCCGCCACCACGACGGTGGGCGAATCACGGAGCTTGCCTGGAGACTGGACGAAGCAATGGCTGGAGAGCTTGAGACGACCATTGAGGCAGCTTGGGGGAATTGGGCCTTCGGGTCACGATCTATCCGCTCTTGGCGGCGTGTTGCCCGCCAAGACTGGCTCCCTTGACGGGTGCAGATAACCTTATTAAGAACCATAAGCCGGCGACGGTATTGATTTAGCGCCCTGGACGCGTGGTCTCCCAGGATCTGATAATGGTGCGACTGCAGCAGGACAAGTCATGTTTTGCTGAGTGCGGAATTCTCCGTGTGGCTGGGAGGTGATGGACGAGTTTTATCAGATTATCAGGAGAGAAGGCGGTATAATTAGCCTGAGTTATCCAATAAACACGCTAGACGCGAACGGAAAGGGCAGAGAATCACGTTTACAGGAGCAAATTAGTGTCGCGAGCCATGCCTCCAGGTTTTGAACGAGTCTTGGCCAGGGTTTTCGCTTACAAGCGCCAGGGGCAGGGGCGCATCTGGGGGAATCTTCTTTTCTCCCCTTTCGCGTTTCCCTTTCTCACGTGATAAGGTCTTTCAGCACGGGCCACAATGTTTGCAAATGGACCTCGGTTCACGCAGGTCTAGGGTGGCTCCAGGTCTCCGGAGTCTTGATGGTTTTTGGCGATGGGCCTCACGATAGCTTATCTGGTGGGACAATGACGTGGTTGTCGATATCTGGGGATTTGAAACTAGTGAATGGGGCTATTAAAACTGGTTTCGCGGGTCAAAAGACACTGGGGAAGATGGTATTTTTTAACCGAGGCGGAACCACAAGCCAAAAGTAACGACGATGCCAACAAGATCGACTTTACATGTCGTTGAGGGAGGTTAACTAACGATTGCTAACGGAGAAATCAACCGATCAAGTCTAATGCCGGAAGACGACTTGGATTTTGTCCATGTAGCGCGAGGACTAAAACAATAGTGCGAAAAGCAGTGCGGACTTGATGCTGAATATGCCATAGTGGACGCTCATGTCGTGAACCAAGCCGAAGACATCAGTGACATGTTCACCAATTGAATCGAAATGGACATGTAAAACTACCCTACAGTGACCATGGTCGTGGACTTGGATGCGGGTACGAAAACTCGAGGCGCTTGTCTTGAGATTTTAGGGTAGCAATCGGTGGTGAATGAAACTTTAACAGATAAGACTCTTATCGCCGCCAATCTTTGCCTGATTTGCTAATGCCGCACAACACCACCACCACGTCAAACGCCATCACAGAATACATATGCAATGCGACCGCAGACTGCACAATCAGAACCTCAATGATAAGAATTCACAGAGTATAAACGAAAACGAATAGCGGTAAGCGCGAGCCAAGGGTTCGCTCCTTGGCCTCGTGCCGCCAAGCAGATAGCCGCAACCAAGCATCTGCGCGGCATTAAAGAATCCTTTCGGATTACTCTCGTGTCACACTCTTCGCCGATCACCCGCGGCCAAGAAACAAGTTACCACCACCAACAACCGACCACCACCAACAACCGACGTCAGTTGCTCCGTCATCATCCCACAGTCGAATTCGGAGATACCGCGCAAACTCTTTATCTTGCGCACCAATTATACTCCCTCAAAATGACCCACTAGGTAATCTCCAATCTGATTGGGATCTCACCTTGCCGCTCACCTTGCAATCTCAGACTGTTGATCTCTTTTGCGAGAAACCCTCCCCCACGGCATTTCCACATGAAACCTTTTTCTCCGTGGCGAGAGAAGAATTCTTGTTTGCAAAAGAGTCAAAAGACTCTCATCAGTCGGGCATCCACCGAACCACAAACCCACACGAAAAGAATATGACGTTGTGCTACCCCAGTTGACCCTCAAGGCCCGCAACTCGCCTGCTACCGTTACGTCTATGCTTATTGCACAACTGGGCCCTCGCACCGCTTTGGTGCTCTCGTCCGAAGCGACTCGCCCCCGTTGCGGAGAAGATCAACCCCGGAGACGAGAAAACAAAACATGTTGGCTCTGCGTCCCTGCTCCCCGCGGCATCTGCAAAAGTTCTGGCGCTGTCACACATAATCTGCGGAGTCTTGAGATTACTCGCTGTGATCGCCCGCCCGTGCGCCCAAGATCAAGCCATGCGAGGGTGCCCGAGGTTGAGCACAGCGCAGGACAAGGACTTTTCCTCAAGAGTATCCGTTTATTAAGCTTGGCTGGAGCCAATGGCGCATATGCCGCCTGCAAACGAGGTGCCACCATCGACGGGCCTCTTTGACGGGGACGCTTCACCAGAGTTCAACACTGTCAAACATTACAGCGCCTTTGCCGCTCTTCTCTCTCCCCCGACGTCTGCCTGACGTCATGCCCACTTAAACCACAGTAACACCGAGCGAAGCCGTCTAGTCGTCTCCTCTGCGGGGCCGCCATGTGGGCCGGCTCCGGCTTGGCAGATCCCCGGAGGCCCTCCCTCGCTGCGAGCCTCGGGTGCCGGCACGGAATGACGACACGGAGTGCCCTGTAAGGCCCAAGTCCCGCTGCATGAGAGCCGCGCGACTCGAGGGCTGCCGGCTCCGCTGTCGGGCTGGGGGGTCGTCTCCTCCCTCCCTTGCGACTGTGTAATAACATGGCAGCCGAGTCGTGATCAACTCGAGACGTGGACAATCGCTGTGGACCGCGTCGTGGAGTTCAGGGTTCAGAGTTTTTTTCAGAGATTTTCCCTCGTGAGCCATGTCGCAGATATAAGAAGCCGGGAGACCTCTGTGCACCGTGATCTGCAAACTGTTGCACCCACCTACACATTGTGCTTTTTATCGCTCCTGGGTGAGCGGCTGTTCTTGTTTTGTTGCAGGCATAGCTGGTCTTGCTTTCGTTCCTTTGGAATCCCCTCACAATGGCGCCTCCAACCTTTTGCGGCCTGTCGGGCAACAAGTTGTCCCTGGCCATCTCGACCGTCGCAACCACCGGTTTCTTGCTGTTTGGCTACGACCAAGGTGTCATGTCAGGCATCATCGACGCCGACCCCTTCCATGCCTACTTCCCCGAGACCAAGAACCAGACCATCCAGGGTCTGGTCACTGCCATCTACGAGATTGGCTGCTTGATGGGAGCCATGTTTATCCTCTGGATTGGTGATCTCCTCGGTCGTCGTCGAGCCATGATCCTCGGCGGTTTCATCATGATTCTCGGTGTCATCATCCAGGTCTCTTGCGTCAAGGGCCACTCTGCGCTCGCTCAGTTCATTGTCGGCCGTGTCGTTACCGGTGTCGGCAACGGTATCAACACGTCCACCATCCCGACATACCAGGCCGAGTGCTCCAAGACCACCAACCGAGGTCTCCTCATCTGCATCGAGGGTGGTGTCATCGCCTTTGGAACTCTGATTGCTTACTGGATTGACTATGGTTGCTCGTATGGAAACCAGGACCTCACCTGGCGCTTCCCCATTACCTTCCAGATCATCTTTGGTCTTGTTCTCTGCATCGCCATGGTCTGGCTCCCCGAGAGTCCCCGATGGCTTCTTACCCACGAGCGGTACGAGGATGCTGAGCGCGTCATCGCCGCCATCCGAGGCTACGAGATTGACAGCGACGACACCCGACGTGAGCGAGACATCGTCCTCGACTCCATCCGCGCCTCTGGTTTCGTCGGCCAGAAGAGCACCCCCATCAAGGCGCTTTTCACCGGCGGCAAGACTCAGCACTTCCGTCGTATGCTTCTCGGCTCTGGTTCCCAGTTCATGCAGCAGGTCGGTGGCTGCAACGCCGTCATCTACTACTTCCCCATTCTTTGCAATGACATCTTTGGCGACAAGAACTTTGCCATGCTTCTCGGTGGTGTCAACATGATTGTCTACAGTATCTTTGCCACCTCGTCGTGGTTCATCATTGAGCGTGTTGGCCGCCGCAAGCTTCTGCTCTACGGAACTGCTGGTCAGATGTTTTCCATGATCTTGACTTTCGGTTGCCTGATTCCTGGCGGCAAGGACCCCGAGTCGTCCGCTTCTTCCAAGGGTGCTCTTGTTGGTCTCTTCACCTACATTGCCTCGTTCGGCGCTACCTGGCTGCCTCTGCCCTGGCTGTACCCCGCCGAGGTCAACCCCCTCAAGACTCGTGGCAAGGCCAACGCTGTTTCGACCTGCACCAACTGGCTGTTCAACTTCCTTATTGTGTAAGTTACTTATATCAACATATTGATGAATTAGACTCTAACAAATCCTAGCATGGTCGTCCCCGACATGATCAAGAGCCTCGGCTGGGGCACCTACCTCTTCTTCGGTTGTGCCAACGCCTGCTTCTTCCCCATCCTTTACTTCTTCTACCCCGAGACTGCCAACCGCTCTCTCGAGGAGATCGACATCATCTTTGCCAAGGGTTACGTCGAGAAGATGTCCTACGTCAAGGCCGCCAAGGAGCTCCCCTTCCTCACTCAGGAGGAGGTCGAGCGAGAGGCTATCCGCCTCGGCCTTGTCACCGACGAGAGCCGTGGAGCTATGGTCGAGAAGCCGGATGGCGAGGACATCCGCAACGACTCTGGTTTCAACTCTGAGAAGTCCTAATCATTGGATTAGACGCAAAACAGGTATAGAGATTTTGAGGATCTCACGCGATGGAAAGTTAGATTTGGTGTCATTGACACGTTTTGGATACCCCTAGAGTCTTCTGATAGACTAGATTTGTGTTGCTCCATCGATAGACAATGTAGAGCATCAATAGACGTTCAACGTTAACCCTTCAACCTTATCCCCGCCCGGGGAAACTGCAGACCCTGAGAGTGATCCCACGAACGAACGCTCTTGACGCGGCTTAAACATCTCCACTATATCTCGCATCCTTTATCATTGTCTTACTAAATGCAAGACGCTGGAGATTGCCATTACATAAACCGTGGGTCACGGTGAGACGTCATGTCGATCCCTGTTGTTGTGTCATGCAACTGTATATTTAAACTGGAGAAGTAGGACAAGCGGAGCCGCGGCTCCGTTATCACCTCTAGTGTATAGGCTAGGCTCTTACAATTATGGAACCAACAGGATGTGCTCGCATTTCGACATTATAGGCCCAGATATAATAATAACCGACCGCAACCGAAGGATCAAGTCCCACAGAGTGGGTGTCTATAGTGGGTTTGCTGACTTGTTTTCTCTTGTTGGTTGAGACAACTATTATCTGCAATGAATATCTCTACGGTTACCCACATTGCACCCAGATAACAACTGGGTACTGCAACAGGGAATCATCACGCCACTTTTGCGGTTCATTTCTAATAGTTTAATGTGGAACTAGCATCGCTTAGAATGAGACCTCGTTAAATATCTCTCAAAATCCTGTTTCTATGCTGATGAGTAGCTCCTTCCTGAAAATTGGGAATGCCCTCATGCACGTGCTTGACAGTTGGAATAAGGTTGCCCCGTTGCGGAGCGGAACTCTAAGGCTAACCTTAACGACTTGCCCGAAATGGACGTGCCTGCATGTTCTATAAAAGTCCCTAATTCTAAAAGTGAGAATGATATTACCTAGTCTCAAGTACATTGAAAGAGAAATGCTTCGCTCTCAAAGCCCTCAACCGCGCTTCTTCCACCGCCAAAACCCCGAACTCTTGGGCACCCTGATCAGCCAGTAAGCGCCCAAGGCTGCAAAAACGTTGAAGATGACAAATGCCCAGATGAGACCAAAGTTTCTCCATCGCTCGCTGTAGTAGATGTCTAGAGTGGCTAGGTACGTGTCTGTTGACGCGACCGGGCAGTATAGGCATGTCTCGTTTGCCTCCGGGTTCCGCAGTGAGCCGCCGGCCATTTCCACAAAAGCCCCAACGTAGTCATTACATGTGAGATTGGCAGGAGGCTGAAACATGAGGAATTCAATGTCTGAGCACTGGACTTCCTGGAGGGCCACGCCGTTGGAGAGCATAGCTCCGATAAGGTACGTCATTGGGGAGACGCGGTACATGAATGTCCAGAACCCAGGGAGACCTGAGTATGGGACAAGTACGCTGCGACGGTTAGTCAGATTGACGAGACGGCGTAGATGATAACTTACCCAGCAAAAACAAGCGTCATCATAAACAAGAGCAGAGCAAAAGTAGCACCGACCTCGGCAGTCGGCGACCCAGCGACAGCCATGTGCGCAAACGTGCCCTCGTATACCATGAAAGCCCAGACCAGCAGAAACATGAGCCCACCACGCTCGCTCTGGGTGCCCGTGAGCTCGCCGTTCTCGTACATGCCCACCAGAAAATAAAATGGCAGATACACAGCCAAAGCCGCCAGCGAGTTCCACACCATCTCAACCACAGTGTTGGCCAGGATGAAGACGTACCAGGCGTATGCCTTTGAGGATCTCTCACGGCCTTCGTAAAGAGAGCGTTGCGAGACAAAGCCTGGCATTGTTTGGTACACGAGGAATGCAAAGGTGACGACCAGCATAAAGGTTGAGAACATCTGATTCTGGAGTCCTTGGAGTGACAATGGAGAGTTCTGGAATGAGAGGCCGATAAAAAGACTCTGCAGAGGGTAAGTATGTAAAGAGTAATTGTGCGGATTACTTACGGTTCCGAGACAGAGAATCATCTTGGCATAGATGTATGTAGGAGTTCGCCAGTACTGCTCAGCAACTCGCATCGTACAAGCCAAGAACTGGTTCAAGAATGGCGCCGCGTACGTCGTGTCTTCTGCACTGATCTCCGAATGATCCGCAGGTTTAATCATTGCTTTTAGCTCATCTTGAACTGACTGAAACTCGGCACTGTTCTTCCAGGTCTCTGTCCAGTCGATGTCTGTGTGAGCTCCGGGAGCGGCCCCGATGACCCGAAGCATCCACTCGGCCGGATTCTCATCGGCTCCACAAGGGGGAGCACCGTGCTTCTCAAAGTAGCTGGTCATGGTATTCGAGTTTTCGCCAATGTCGCCAAAGTAAACCGTTTCGCCGCCGGATTTGAGTAGCAGCAGCCTGTCAAACTGTTGAAAGAGAACTGCAGAAGGTTGATGGATAGTGCACAGAATGGCCTGACCATGATCGGCTAGCTTTCTGACCAGGGTGGCAACCGCCCAGGCTGTTTGGCTGTCCAGGCCAGAAGTCGGTTCGTCGAGGAAGAGAAGGACTTCGGGTTTAGCGGCGAGTTCGACGCCAATGGACAAACGCTTTCGCTGCTCCACGTTGAGGCCTGACTAGTTAGTTGGCGCTAAGTTTCCCATGAGTCGGATGACAAACCTTCTCCGTGGATTCCAATCACTGCATCTGCATAGA
The DNA here is from genome assembly GCA_012931995.1 of Fusarium albosuccineum. Lineage (NCBI taxonomy): Eukaryota > Fungi > Ascomycota > Sordariomycetes > Hypocreales > Nectriaceae > Fusarium > Fusarium albosuccineum. The sequence continues at coordinate 20,695 of JAADYS010000169.1, read as the reverse complement.
GCTCCATCTCGAGCAAGCGGATCACCTCTTCGACATACTCGAGCTTTTCTTGCGCGCTTGTCGACTTTGGCTGCCTGAGGTATGCACTGAAGATGAGAGCCTCCCTGACTGTCGACGTTTCGAGGTGAAGGTCTTGTTGCTGTACGTATCCCGTTGTTCGTTGGAACGATCTGCCGCGCGAGTGACCGTTGACGAGCATATCGCCAGACACAACACCCATTGTGACGCGGTCGGCTAGTACATCAAGCAGGGTGGTCTTTCCAGCGCCCGAGGCTCCCTTTAACAGTCAGCACGGATTCATAGAAATTCCTGTTGACTTACCATCAATGCGGTAATCTTGCCTGGCCGAACCCATCCATCGACTGAAGTGAGGATACGTCGCGTCTGACCTTTGATGACGATATCGTAACAGACATTCTTCCAGCAAAATGTGGCATTCTGCGAGAGTTTCGCCACCTGACCCTTCTCGTTCACACTGCGGTCCGAGTGGATGCGATCATTTGCAGCCTCTTCATCCATCTTTGGCGGCTTCTTAGCACGGGCCTTGCGGAAGATGAGGACCTCGCCCTTGGATGGACTAGAGGAAAAGAATTCTGCCGTAATGAGGTATGTGAAAGAGAAAAATATAATAAAGGCGATCAAGATGCCGAAGTTTCTACACAATTAGTCAAATTCAAAACACGTGAAGCGTTACTTACCTCCACAAATGAGAGTAGTAGTACTGGTAAACAGCACCGATGTAAAAGTCACCCGCCACAAAATCCTCCCCGGGAGAAGCACCGGCGACAGCGCAGGTTTTCTCGAACGGACCAGCATCTTTATAAGGAGGTCCCGAAGGAATCATGGTAAGACACGGAAACTTCCTCCCCGAAAACTCGTTGGCAACCAGAGACTCGTACGCGTAGGCGATCGGATTGATGTAGTTGAGCCATCTAAGCCACCCCTTCATGTATCGAATGGGCAGGACAAAGCCAGCGTAGATGACCAGACCAATAATGAAAATGGCGGCGGGGACTAGCGCCTGGTGGACCGTCTTTGAAGCCTGACCAATTGTCCTCAGAATCATTGACATGGTCAGGGTGGTCGTAAAGCCGAATAGAAGAAAGATGAAAAAGGAAGACGCGTCGCGGCGTAGGTTGGCCATAAAGTACAAAGGAACGTTGAAGGCTAGAGTCGAGAGGATCTTGGACGGCAGATCGCAGATGATGGATGAGACGGCTTCGGATAGTGGTCGGTATAGAGCGTATCTCGCGTGCTTGTCGACAATCGGGCGCTGGCTGTAGAGTGACAGGATCTAAACTGTGAGCTGGGTCCCTCTTGAGAGTTGACGACTTACCTCCAAAGCACTGCTGAGGCCATTGAACAGGATGGCAAAGAACAGGACCGAACAACGTCCGTTCATACTCTCAGCAGTGGCGTCCAAATCAAAGTATACACTTCCAAGAACAAGTGACATGACCAAGTTGCCGAGAACTGTCACCACAAAGAATGTCTTGTCGCCAAGAAGTCTTTGGACTCCTCTCGTCATGCAGAGGCGGATCTGCATCGGAACAGATATCGTAAACGGACTCTTCTTTGACCTGGGACCGTTAGCTGAGTAGGTACTGGTGGGTAAGGGACCACATACATGAATTTTGCCTTTTGTGCCTTTTTGATATTCGATAGCTTTTCAACTTCTGCTCCATCAAGCGGGTATTGGCTCTGGAAGGCGGCAATGTCTCGAAGCAGCGTGGCTCTGTGTTGGCTCATCCTCCACTCATCGGCAAATTCATCCGGAGTCCGAGGTACCTTTTCTTCGAATCCAGACTTTACCGTACGCTCATCGGGGTTTGTCAAGGATGTCAAAAAGTCGGCTGTGGTTTGGCGTGGAGGACACTCGTAGCCCATATCCGTAAAATACTTTTTCGCTTCTGTCCTTGGGCCAAAGTAGATTTGGCGGCCCTCGTACAGAAGTAGAACCTTGTCAAACTCCTGCAATGGTGTTAGTGCGGTTTAGAGAACCCAAGATATGACCTACATCAAATGCTGGCTGACTGGCCTGATACAGCGCAACAATTGCACTGGCACCAGCCAACTTGGTAGCTAGACGAAGAGTCTTGACAAATCCAAGAGCAGTAGCACTATCCAATCCTCGAGTACTGTTATCCCAGCACTGAATGGCGCTCTGGTTAAGGGTAGCCTCTGCAATGCTGACCCTCTTCCTCTCTCCTCCACTGACGCCCCTCACAAAGTCGTTTCCAACCTTTGTGTCGACCGTGTTGGTGATACCAAACATTGCCATGACAGCATCTCGAAGGTGCTCGGCGTAGACTCGACGGGAAATGTTGGAGACTCGGTTTTGAGGTGTCCGTGCGAGAGCCGCAAAAAGGAGTGTCTCGCCGACCGTGAGTTGGGGAAAGTGGATATCCGTTTCTGCTTGGTACACGACCTCTCCGCGAAAGTTGCTGTGCATTAGGTCCCAAGGAATGCCTGAACTGTTAGCTAAGTTCGGAACTAGATCGGGGTTCTTACCTTGGTAATTGAACTCGGATGCGCTGTCTGGATACAAACCATAGGTGTGTCCGGCGATGGTCTTGAGCAAGGTCGAGACACCACTGTTGATGTAAGAGAATGCTTTGACGAAGAGTTTCTATCATACCTTCCAGGGCGACCAAGCACCAACAGCAACTCGCCACTTTTTACGAGACCGTCAAAGTCATTGATAATCCGAACCTTGCGCTTCCGATTCGCGAACCAGTTGAGAGCACTGAGGGGACCGCGCCAAGTGACATTCAACACATCCTTCTGGTAGTCGGTAGGATCACCGTATCCATGAACACCAAGATTCCTCCAAGAAACGCCAGAAGTGTGCCGTGGGTACTTGTCTGGGTCCTGTGAAAAGGCATGGAGCATGGCCTTGACCCAGTACTCGGGGAAGAATTCGGGAGACTTGGGGTCTAGGCGCGAGTCTTGGACAAGAAAAGGATTGACGTTGGTGGAAAAGGTCGAAAACGTTCGAGTTAGGGAAAATGATCGAGCTAGCTGTGCCATTGACATTGGCTCGCTGCTGTCCTCGTGGCATGTCTCGCTCTCGCTGGCCGTCCGCCTGGGAGGCAGGACTGGGGCGTGGGAAGCCATTGCGAGAAGCAAGGGCCTGGTCAACGAAAGAAACAAGGGTATGTATTAAAGAAAGATATGAGGAATCAAAAGCATGTGAAAGAGCTAGTCAATTGGAATGTCACAAGCTTACAGGCGAGTGCTGATTTATATCAAGGGACCAGCCAGCGGGAGACTCGGTATGATTCGGAGCCGAAGAACAGGATATCCATGCCACACGCGGCTCATACAAGCCTGCTTTGCGCCCGGAAATGTAGCCTGCTCTACAACTCCGAGACACATCGCTCGTTTTGCCAGTTATAAACGTCATTACCGCGTCGTCGTCTCCCGCCGACATGTGCCCTCGTCCGCAACGCAAATAAGTCGGGCTTTTCGCCGGGGGATCCCAGCCCCGAGACCCGCTTCTCCGTCGCACTAGACCCAACGTGGAATGTCGGCGCCGAGCCAAACGGCGTTTCTCCTATCAACCATTTCCCCCGGCTTTTAAAGAACGCCGCTCTCTCTTACTCTCCTTTCAGCTACAGACGATACAGCCAGACCACGATTTACTCCGCGGTATTCTCGCCATGCCCGAAACTCCGTCCCGATCCGAGGCCAGGGTCAAGAGCACCAAGAGATCCAAGGCCTGCGACCCCTGCAAGACGCGCAAGATCCGCTGCTCCGGTAGGTTGACTCTGCAGCTGATGGGCGTTGCTAATCTTGTCAAGGCTACCCGCCCCCGTGTGGAAGCTGCTCGGTAAGGACTCTGCCCCTGTTGAGTACGACGCTGACTGGCCTAGCAAAGGGCAGAGATTTGTCGATTTGGGCATCGAAAGGTTCCATTGAGGAAGAATGGTAGGGTTGCATGCTTTTTGTCAGAATGTGCTAACGCTTTGTAGTGAACAAGGCGTTGGTCAACCAGCTGGCTCATGGTCTTGACGCGAGCAAGCCCATCATTGAGACTGCCACAGATGTATGTGCTGAGACTCACTTCAATGCTGATACTGACAACTATCAGAATAGCCTTCCCGGTGTCAAGAAGGAGCCGGTGCAGATTGCACAAGCAGACCTCTTCATAGACCGCGTTCTGTTTGGGACTCAAGCCGGCGAAACTTTGAACTCGGAGCACCGCTACACTCTCAAGGTAGACACATTTGTCCTTGAGGAAGAGCAGAAGCTAACGAATAAACCCAAGGGCAACGGCTTATTCAGTAGGCTTCGAGGTCCTTTGCATCGAGCATTATTAACAAGTCATAGGCGGCACATACAGACTCACCTTCTTTTCCGACAGCAGGCTCGAGTCTCTTTCGACCAAGCTCCGCAACAACAAAGTCAATGATCTGGTTCGAAGGATCTCGGCTATTTTAAAAAACCGGGTGAGATCACCCGATACTGTTTCGGCACTTTCAGCCACGCCCGAGGAGAGTTCCCGCAACGCATTGCTGGACGACACAGCAGCAGCGAGATATATCTCAAGTAAGTTTTGCGTCGCCCTTTTGCACTCCTCTAACGTGCTCAGCATACTACGAGAGGGCCCATTCCTTGTTTCCCCATCTGGATCGCGAGTCCTTCGAATCAACAGTGTCTTCCCCTAACCTCCACGACGTTCTTACTGACGATCCTTGCTTCTCTTGTCTCTACCACTCAGTCCTGGCACTAGGATGCCTACATGATGGGGGAGGTAGCTTCGAGCCTGGGAAGGGCAAGGCCTGGGAATTGTTTTCAGTTGCTCTGGCTCTAGTTCCTAGCCTGGACGAACCCGCGAACCCTCTAATGGCTCTCCAAGCGATAACCACTGCGGTAGTCTACTCGCTGGGGATCTCGTGTCTCTCCGTCGAACAGAGAATCATAACAAAAGCCGCAAGAATGGCACAAGATCTCGGACCTGCGGTTTCAAAAGGCCCTTCGGCTAAGGCGTTCTACCGGGTGTTTTGGGTTCTATACTCGCTGGAGAAAATGTCGAGCTTTCACTTTGGACGCAGCTCGGTAAGTAGCTCCCAAGCTGGAATGATAATTATTAACACTCTAGGTGTTTATTGATGCGAATATTGTGGTTCCAATGCCACATATTCCAGAATCTCAGTTCGGATCCTTCAACTGGGCGTTGACATTTGCTCGCCACTCCCGCCTTTTATCACGAGCAATGACCACCTTGTTCTGCCCCGGCATCTGCCAAAAAGGACTCGACTACTACACTGCCAGCATCAAGCAGTTCCAAGAAGATCTCGAGCAGTGGCGACTGTCCATCCCCGAAGGAGTCCGCCCTGGGCCTTCGTGTCAGCCCCATTTATTCCGTCGACCGATTACCGGCTCGTCGGCCATCTGGATCAATTATCTCTACTACAGTTTCAAACTCATCCTATTTAGGTCTTATCTCCAACTCACCGGAGACCAAGACCAAGTTGGACCGACTAAGAATGCTGTAAGGGAAGATCTAATATCAGTGTCGAGATCAATCCTTGAGATCATCACTTATGTTGATGTGGAGCCATCCACCCCGTTATGGTCCGTAACCTGTACAAATTGACGTCAGTCTGCTAACGCGGCGCAGGATCCTTGCTGGAATCCCGATATGTGCTCTATTCGTACTGTTCGACCAAGTAATCAATGACCCAAAGCACGCGGACACACGAAGTAACCTAGCACTCCTCGACATTGCAGGCGGACACTTTAGTCGACTCGAGTTTGCTAGCGGAGGGTCTCTCCCTGGATCTCTCATTGCCGAGTTTGCGTACATCGCCAGGGAGTACGTCAACGAGGCGACATCTCAGAGTCTCGAGCTGAGGAGCCCATACGGCCCGTATCAATCGAACGAAACCAAGCTTTCGTCAACAGATGCAATGGGACTTACAGAGAGACCGGTTCAGGACCTTTCAAAAATTCCAGATTCTATTGCGGTAAGTCAATAACTGCCACTATGAATGTCGTGCTGATTTTCTTCGCCTAGTCTCTCGGAACAAGTCAGGATATGGCGTCGCTCAACTCGGCCCTGTATCTGCCAGTCCAGGACCCATGGATCAACGGAAATGATCTTTTACTTGGAATAGACGTGATGGATATCTTTAACAGCCTAGGTTAGGGAATGATGCCCATGGAGGGAATATCAGATAAGGCTAGATAGACGGAGGCCATCTGACATGTATTAAGATTACAGTATGTATTATATGATTAGAGATTACTAGGTGTTTTAGCGGTACAATATTAGCTATTAGGATTAGAAACCGACATAGGATATCCCCCGATAATCATTTGTTACCCAGTCACGCCAGCAGCCAACCCTATTCTTTGCCTTGACTCGGAGCATTCCCTCGGTGTCGATTCTGTAGTTCCAGTTGTTGCAATTGGGCTGCCCTAACTTCTCTCGGCTTCCTATTGCGACAGATGCAGCAGCCAATGCTAGCAAGGATGACAACCCCAATCGCCGTTCCTACCCCAATGAATATGGGTATCTGGCCAAGACCCGAATCATCTGGAGCTGGTTCACTCGTCCCTATGGGATTCTCATGCGTTGGCTCCGGCATTGGCCACTCACCGCCGGTCCAGGGGCTATAGCAGTCGGGGGCGCATGTCTTTCCGTTGCCGTCAACGACATATGAGATCGTGACAGGTTGAGCCATCAGTAGATGGGTCATGCCGTCAAACACGACGGTGCGGATGACTGGAGTGGATTTAATTGTGTAGGAGCTGCTGGTTGTGGACCACGAAGATACGGTCAGTGTCCATGGAGCACGACCTGAGAAAGGCGGCATCGAGGCAATACATGTTGACGACTCCAGGCTGGCAGGGCTACCTCTATGATCTTCGAGTGTGACTATTCCATACCCGAAGTTGTGAGTTCTGTAGAACAAGAGTTAGTTCAGCACGCTGCACACATCGAAACGATCAACTTACGTTGGGCAGCATATTAGTTCCCGGCTCGTCCTGTCTCCATCAACGAAGCCCGTCCTGTCCACGCTTGTATACTCTTCAGGACATTGCGTTGCGGCATGGAAGATGTCTGGAAAGCAACTGTTGTCGGGGTAGAGGCCGAAGAATTTGCATGTATGGGAAACCCGCGAAATGTACGGTACGGAAGCAGAGCTGGAAAAGCACGAGTCCTCTGTTAACCATATATTTGTAGAGTTGAGACAATCTGGTGGAGGAGTAAAATGTGGGTATGAGAGCTGTGCAGGACTTGTGATGGTCGTGAAGCTGCTGGTCAGTGCTGGCGTACCGGTAATTGTCCCCGTAGTGGCCATCGTGAAGCTGGATGGCTCAAGCAACATCGAACGGCTTGCCGTCTACTTTTATTCTCCAAAAGGCATAATGGCTACCTATTTAGATAAGGATAGGGTGTGGCTTAGACGGCGGATACGACCTCGTGTTGGTTGGCGAGGGACGGATAGCCTCACTGTGATTGGTGTGCGGTTGACACCCGAATCCTCAACAGGAAATGACCGATCCTCTGGCCAAGATTTATGCGAATATTAAGCCTAAACGATAGCGAATCTGCCTGGTCTCTACGGGCTGCGTCATGCTGCCAGGAAACAACGCCGCTAACTCGGATAACCTCTACTCCGTACTTGATCATAGAATCAAGAGCTACGCCGACCATGTGGCTCAAAGGGGAACAGAGCAGCAATTATGGCCAAGCCACCGAACAAGGCTGCGCACACGTAAAGCGGCACAGCTGTAGCCGTGTTGCCAGACGAAGCGACAAAGGCCGACACGATGCCCATGAGTCGATTGAAAGACACTGCGATCCCGCTCCCTGTCGCACGATGAGCAGAAGGAAGTACCTCAGCCGTGTAAGCATAAAAGGTGCTGTAATAGATGTTGATGCAACAGGCTTTGCAATGCCCACATTAGCACTTATTCCAGGGAAAGGGAGTTTGTCAACTTACAGATGGCGCAGGATATTCCTACGTTCTGCTCATTAGTTCTGATCCCGGTAATTCCAAAGAAGAGGGCCATGCCGGCAAGAGCACCGATGAACATGGTGTATTTGCGTCCTAATCGTGTAGTAACGAGATAACCAGCGATCAGGGGCCCCGGTATTCCAGAAACAGTTGTCAATGTCAGGTTGCGATACGTCTCGAACTGAGAGACGGCCTTGCCCGGCACTCGAGTTGAAAGATACGCCCTATTTCTGTTAGTATGCTGAATGAAAGAAGACGGTACGAGCCACCCACGGCAGAAATACGTAGAACAGCGGATACGCTAGTCCCATGATTGCCCAGGACACCCAGATCAAGATGGTGCTCAAGGTCGTCTTCCGCGAAACAAAGAGGCCTTGAACATGGCCCTTGATGTCGCTGAAAATGAATGTCTTTTCCTCTCTCTGCTTCAGGCGTGTTTGTCCGCATGCTCGAAGGTTGTCTAACGTGAGGGAGCAAGGTCTGTTGTACTTGCGAGCTTGGTCCTGATAGTACGTGACCAAGTCGGCATCTCGTCCATTCGCGAGAAGGTATTTGGGCGTCTCGACGAGTCTTATAACCGTGACACGGAGGACAGAGAGAACAAAGACGAGCGCGCCACAGGTGAACATGACGTAGCGCCACCCAGCGTTGTTGGACCATCCGCAGTTGTCGTTGGCGGAACAATTCCAGCGACTTTGAGCTGAGAGAGAGTCAGAATTTGTTCCATCTCAACTATCGGAAATCTTCGAAGGTATCAACATACTCATGAAGCCCCAGGCGACAAATCCCGTTATCGACTGTCCGAATCCCCACCACCCGGCAAGCGCAGTGACAACCCATTGCTTATCGCCGGGAAGAAACTCGAGCAGCACCGTAGGATCAAGAATCAAATTCCCACCGGATCCAAACGTCGATAGTGCTAGAAACGCCCCCAAGAAAGGAAGATTGGGACTCGCGCCAGCCACAATCATGGCGAGAGAAGTGATCCAGAGCGTCAGGTTGAACGCTAACCTCCTACCAATCATGTCTGCGCCAAAGCCCCAGAACAACGCTCCCAGAACGAGGCCAACATTCTGCGCTACAACGCCGGCGTTGATATACGAAGACGCCGTGGCTAACTCGAGAAATGCCTGCGGTCCGGTGACGCCCTGTACCATGGTGAGCAGCGAGTCCACGGCATAACCGAATCCGTTGAGGAAGAAGAGCTTCCAGTGGAAGGTAGTCCAGACGAGCTTGTCATTTGCCTGTGTAGTATGAGTTTGAGGTCTTGAAGCAAGATTGATGGAAGACAAACGTCGTTGACGAGGTGGGTTTTCAACGCCAACACCTCATCCTCCAAATCGGCTTCGAGAATATCCTTGCCGGTCGTGTCAGAAAGGTAAACTGGGCCATGATCACCTTGGAGGCTGGTGACTGGCTGCTTCAGAGACATGGCGAGATCTTAAGCGATGAAGGGCAGGTGGGCGTCGACGGTTATCTCCAACCTGTCGTTGCATTGACATTCCTTCATCACAAAGAGCGGCAGGTTCTCTATTAGTAGTCGATCTCGGTGAGATGCTATTCCCTTGAAAACAGTTCGCCTGCCAAGCTGTCACCGAGCGTTAGCACCCTAGGAGGCCTGGAATGGTGACAGGCTCGCCTCATACCAAGTTGCGCTTGCGTGATTACAGGCCTAGGATTCTTAGCTACAGATAGCACAACTCGGACCTTTTATGCCAATGCCCCGTTCCGAGTCCGGGGTCTTGGAAATAGAGCCAAAATCCCGCCTTTCGACTAGTGAATGATGAATTTCTTGGTCGACTCGCGGCATCGACCCTGCAACTCCACATGTCTACATCCCCCCAGCACAAGACCCAGCATGACAGAAAAAAGCTCATACCATCAGCACCTTAGTCGATGAACCTGTGCCCAAATAGATTTTTATTCCACGATGACGAATCACCGTGACAAGGCTTAACGGTATCATCAGAGCCCTGGACGGCGGAGCAATATGATGATAGCTCCGACATCACGACAGAACAGAGGCCCCCTCTAATTCGTTATCTGTGGTTTAGGTCATTGCGACACAATCACTTCCATTTGACGACAACTCTTTCCCGTTGACACAAAACGAGGGCCAGGGATGGGCACTTCAAAGGGTGTAGGAGAAGGCATCAAAGTCGCCATCATCGGCGGCGGTCCTGCTCGCCTCGCGGCCGCCATCGAACTGACCAGACTGCCTTTTGTGAACTGGCGTCTTTACGAGCAGAAACCTGCCATCAACGAAATTGGAACCGGTATCACACTACAGCGCAACACCTGGAGGCTGCTGGAGCAACTCGGAGCTTCGAAGCATCTGGGGCCTGACGACTTCTTCAGACCCGCAGATGGTCATGATAACAAGTACAGGCAAGTCAGACGCTGTCACCGTCTCGAAAGTTTGCTAATGATTGCATTCAGGGATGGAAGAACTGGTACGGTTGTGAAGCAGACACATCCACCGGCACACGTCGCTCCTCATCAGGCTCCTTGCAGAGCCTATAGGGGCAAATTACAAAAGGCACTACTCCAGGAAGTAGACGAAAGCCGCATCCAAACGGGTATGAAGTTAAACGAAATTCAGCGACTGCCTTGTGGTAAACTTCGTCTCACATTCAGTAATGGTTTCACTGACGAGGTTGATCTTCTCGTTGGGGCGGATGGTATTCGATCTGTAAGCCCGAATATTATAGTATCATTCAAAACGGATACTAAGCTTTTGATAGGTTGTCAGTCATCTTGCGTTCCCAGAGTATTCTGTTAGCTACACAGGCATGACTGCGTATAGATCGGTTGTCAAAGTACGGGATGTCGGGCGGATAGATGGCGTGCCGAAGACCACAGTCTTCTGGTACAGCACCGACGGCAAGTGGATATATACAACCCCCCTGGACAATAACGACTGGGAAATCACCTGCAGGATTAGGGAAGCCGATGATGGCAATCGGTCAACCTGCGGCAAGGAAGTCAGCGTGGCCGAGTTTATCAAGGGCTTTCAAGAATATTGCCCGCCGGTCCAGCAGCTACTCTCGCTTGTCACCCAAGTCAAGCGGTTTGACTACTTTGGTGGGACACGACTAGACTCAGTTGTCAAATATGGCTCAGTGGCCCTGATTGGAGATGCATCTCATCCCCTATCCGGGGCTTTCGGTGCCGGCGCGGCGTTTGCTCTCGAGGACGCGCATGTGCTTGCGGGAGCGCTTCGCTGGGGAGCTTCTTCGGCTAGGGAGCTGCATGATTCAGCTGTGTAACGAACTATTATCGTTTCCGCGGTGAGACCATGTAACGTAGGTATGTAGTTTCAGTCACTACACGGCAAGAGAATTTCTAAGTAGCAAGGCTAGACGTGTACAGACCAGAGTTGCGGTAATCGTACTGAGAACGAGAACCGGCCGTACAAGCCAAACATGCTCATGACACGCCATGCTCGTCTGGATGCCATGACCCTACCGGCTGTCCCGGCGTAACTCTACATGACTGCTTGACCCACTTGCCATACATTCGTCTTTTTCTAGCCTAATTGCGCCATCCCGCTTTCGCTTTTGTATCTCTAGGCCAGGTTCAAATACAAGCGTCAAGGCTCGCTTCGTCCTAGATCGCTACAACCGATGCTCCATGTCGACCAGCCCTTTCAAAGTCATCGTTGTTGGCGGTGGGCCTGTTGGCCTCGTCGCGGCCCACGCTCTTCATCATGCCGGGATCGACTTTCTCGTCCTGGAGCAGCGCAATGACATCTTTGAGGATGTCGGTGCCAGTCTCATCGTCAGCCCGCACAACTTGAGAGTCTTTCACCAGCTTGGCCTGTGGAAACGTATCGAGGAGCTTGGAGCTCCCCTTTTGCATCACTCGGAGGGGTTTGACTGGCAGAAGCACACATTCAAACGATCATATGCTTTGAGTATATTGCAGGAAAAGTAGGTGGTGTCCCTGACATGTTTCCTTTTGGTATTGCCATGTCACAACGCCCAGGAATTTACATATTTCTCAACCTGCTTACATGTACAACAGCCACGGTAGCTCTCTTGTAGCATTTCACCGAGCTCATCTCATCAAAGCCATTTACGACGGTCTACCGGAAGCTGCAAAAGCTCGTTATATTCCAGGCACAAAGCTTGCCGATATCACCATAACTTCGACTGGTGTAAAAGTCACATGTACAGACGGAAGTTTATACTCAGCATCTATTCTCATCGGTGCCGACGGTGCCCATTCGAAGACACGCTTGCTGATGCGTCGCTATGCTTTGCAAGCAAACCCACCCCTTTCTTCTACGTGGGATCCTGAGCAGCCCTTCACATCAACCTACAAGTGTCTTTGGGCGTCCTTCCAACGGCCATCTGAACCAGGGGACAGCTACGAGACGCAGGGTCAGCATCGCAGTTCCATGTACCTCACGGGCCGCGACAAAGGGTGGATATTCCTGTACGAGAGACTTGACCAGGCTTCTAGCGAGAGAAGCTTCTACGATGAAAAGGCAGCCCGTTCTTTTGGCGTCAGTTTTGCCCATTGGCCTCTAACTGAAAAGCTGGCAGTTCAGGACGTGCTCGCGGACCCCACCGCCATAACCGGCATGACAAACTTAGAGGAGGGAATTGCTCAGAACGTCAGCTGGAACGGCCGTATCGTCCTCGTGGGGGACGCGTGGCACAAGTTCACCCCAAACTCGGGCCTGGGCTTCAACAACGGCGTTCAGGACGTGGTGTCGTTGTGCAACAAATTGCAGGCATTGCTAGTTTCTCCAGGCATCACGACACCAGAGAACACCCCAGCCTCTGTGGCTCTTCAGAAAGTCTTTGACGAGTACCAATCTGAGAGGATTGACTCGCTGCGGGCGGATTTTCTACGTTCTACTCACGCGACGCGACTTTCAACTTGGGCGACTTGGATGGACTATCTTATGGGGAGATATGTCTACTCGGTTCCTTTCATCCAGAAATTTTTAACAAACAGTTCTGTTTCCCCTAGAATTAGTCGAGGACTGGTGTTGGACTATCTCTCAAGTCCTAAGCCCTTCTCAGGTCGGGTCTTATGGGAGTATCCTACAAAGAAAACCTAACCATCTCAGGGCCCCAGTCTTGATAGTGACGGGCATGACATGGAACGGTGAATATGAACTATACGTCAGCACATTCTGCGACCGCTAGAGTAGTGAGGCGGTGAAGCTGGGGCCCCGCTCTTAACCATGGAGAGTTGACTATCTCGAAAGCAATCTCCACCAATCAAGCTAACGCAAACTTCTGTACCCTGGGCCGTTGTTCAAACTTTTACTCTTTTGCTTTTCAACACCGCTCCGCGATGTACATCTCTTCATGTTGTCCTTGGCCACCCAATATGTTTTACAAATCGTCGGCGCTCTGACGCTCGCGTCTTTGTGCTACCGACTGACTTCCTGGTTCCTCTTTTATCTTTTGCCCAAGATCCCGTTGACGCGCTACAAGAGCGCACCAGAGTCGTGGGCCTTGGTCACCGGCGCCTCGGCCGGGATTGGACTCGGCTTTGCCCAGGAACTTGCGTTGCGAGGCTTCAATGTCATCCTCCTCGGCCATAATCACAACGAGCTGCAGCTGGCGCGCGCAAGCTTGATCAAAGAGTTTCCTCGGACCAAGGTCGAATTGATCCTGCTGGACGTCACCACGGCGACTACAGAAGATATCGAAGCCGCGCTAGAGTCATGCAACCATCACTTGACGGTTCTGATCAACAATGTCGGCGGCCTGGCCGTTCCGCCGCCACTACACTACCGACGACTTGACAAGACTAGCGCCCGGGACATGGATCGAGTACTGTCACTAAATACGACATTTATGGCCCATGTAACGAGGCACTTGATCCCCATGCTGGCCAAGAACGGTCCGTCTCTTATCGTCAACGTTGGATCTGCATCGATGCTGGGGATGCCGGGCGTCGCTACTTACTCGGGCTGCAAAGGCTTTGTAGCTTCTTTCACAAAGGCGATAGCGAGAGAAATGGAAGCAGACGAGGTCCCAGTGAATGTATTGGGGCTGGTGCTGGGCGAAGTATACACTCAAGGCAACACTGGCAATTTGCCGCCTGGATCGCCCGACGGAAGAGACGTGGCGAGGTCAACACTAGGCCGGGCGGTCAGAGCTGTATCGTGTGGCAAACGGGTCTTTCATCCGTGGATGCTGCATGCTATGGATGACGCGATATTTGAGAGAATGCCGGATTGGATGAGGGAAAAGATGCTCAAGACGGTGTTTCTAAACAAACGGACTCAGCAGAGACACGGCAAGCTGGAATAGACTGGGGCTCGGACACGTACCCTGGATTGGCTCTGGTCAAGTGCTGAGGAATTGAGCAGACGTTGCATTGTACATTTTTAAAAGCATGAATTGAACATAACAGACGATTTCTCTCCTAAACCCTCAAACTTGTAGCAAGTGTTGGTCGTAAAAGTTGAAACCTACCTTACCCTGAACGTCTCGGGGCCATGAACATTCATGCGACAGCGAATGGAGGCCGGCACTCTAGCGACCCCATCCGGCACTAAACCGGGGGACTTGACATTGGAACTAATCAGGCATCGCGTATCTTTGATTGGCTATTTTGCATGCTTAGCCTTAGTGGGTTAGTTCATCGTGATACTGTTGCTTTAGAGCTTATGTGTAGTTTCACTCTTGCTTTCGCTACCGGAAATGCGTATATCTATGATGATGGGGTGATAAGCTAATCTATTCACAGGCCTTTAAGGCAAATTGAATTCGTGGAGAGTATCTAGATCGGGGTACAGGATGACATGAGGATGTCAGATATGCGGTCAGAACTGGTTGATGTCTGAACATTTGACCTGAGGTCGGGAAGGAGGGTTGGGACGAGAACCTTGGAATGCCGATGTGCTTTTACCCCAGTAGGGACGGCATTGAGAAGCTTAAAGCTCGAGCAGGGCTAGGTATGGTAGCTCAGCGATGAACCAGGGAGTAATAAAGCAAAAATCGATAGCTCTCAGTAGCCTACTGAGACATATATTTCAACACTCCCACTGGCTCAATAGGCTTTGATTGGGGAGGTCGGACTCATGCTCATGACCTGGCTACTAAGGAGACCGGAGGATATTTGCTTATTAAGCAGCTAAAAATCCGGGCGCAGAGAAGTGTGGCTTCGATGCGAATCGAACTTATGACCTTCGTAAGACATCCTTACGGGTAAACCACTGTGCCACCCGGGCTCATAACCTAATAAAGCAAAAATCGATAGCTCTCAGTAGCCTACTGAGACATATATTTCAACAGGGAGGAGGGGGTTCTTTTTGGAGCGAGGGACGTGGGTACTCGTCTACTCCAGTAAGTCCATGGCAAGGGTGACTGAAGAAAGGCTGACTGACGTTGAAGCAGTCCGCTGAGTTGATAGAAACGCCTGCAGACAGAGAAGCGATGCGGCAACACCATGGCGGGCGACGGACGGACTGACCAAACTCGCAAAAGGCGATTTCCGCGATGAGACACGATTGTCGACTTCTGGGCTCCGGTCTACACCTTTGTTGGGGTCTGGATGACTGTGTCCCCTTCAGCCGACATGCGACTAGGTGTGCACAAACCAGAGGGGAGTCGGCGGTGGAAGGATTGACACAAGTCTTGGTGGCTACGGTTGCGAACGACACTGAAGAGAGAATTACTTGGAAGGCTGAGAAACGGCAAGTCCCAGTATTGATGCCACGCTAGTGTGCCTAGTACACCTCCTGTGCCTCACTCTCCAGTCGGCCGTTTCTAACACGTTTACCGTAGGACGCGACACCTTCCCAAACATCTCCCCACCAAAACACAAAAGCCACTCCTCGAAGAGGAGATGTCGGCAGCTCATTCATCGAGAAACCACCCGAGAGACTCAGACACTGGACCCGAAGCTTGTATGACGGACGAATTGGACGACCTTGAGAAACAGAGCCTAGGCATCTGTAGTCTAGGCAAGGTAGAAATCCTCAGGAGAACCCCCAGGTATGTGTTGATCGTCCTAAATATGCTATTTTATGAAGAAATGCTGACGTTTGTGGCTATCTTGCAGCTCAATTTGGTTATCATTACAAAAAAGACCGCATCGTCGACCGAATGCATTCTTCCGACCTGAGGGAGAACCCTCTCGTCGAGCCACTACCACCGCCAGTGGTAACAACACCAGGCTCTACCTCGGTATCCAACTCAAGATGCCACGGGTACACGGCATAACTAGAAAACATACTGGAAAATGCAAGACGTTTGACGGTTGAGAAGTTCCTGCGGCATGCTACCCTCTCGCCCTGTTAGCGAGAGCTACGACAACCGCCAGCCACTTTGTTGAGCAAACATCTAGGGCAGATGAGACTGGTGTGTTCATATCGATGATGAACAGTTGTTTTGTGTTAGATCTGAGATTCGATATCTCATGATCTAGTAGGGTGGCAGGCAGAGGGAATTGATCCCTGTATCTGGTGGCGTCTCCGCCAGGTTGGCTGATTATGGTGCGCATTTTGGATTGATGAATTGTGTTGTNNATACCCAAACCAGATAGATGAGACTGGGTCTAGGACGGAAGGATTTTAAAAGCTGGGTGTGGGCGGCAATTGAGAAAGAAAGCATGGACATTGAGCCGCAGGATCAAGATGTTGGTTCCAAAGAACTAAAAGGGTCATGTTTGTCTTTGGACAGATCTCATATGCGTTCAACACTCCCAAACAATAACTTTATGTCCAAGACTACATTCAGCCAAGATGCCGTCAGCCCTTTCCCTTTATTTGATGTTCCCAAAGCAGCAAATGTGCCTGTCGACTTTCTTCGTGCGTCCCTATTGGCACTAATATGCCTGTAGAAATGTCCACACCTGACTTCCGTATGTCACTACCTGGCATCTCTGTTAGAAGCAGGGTGTCACTCACCAGTATGCAAACTCGCTGAATGTCCCGGCGTTTGTGGCGATCCGTTTGTTTACTAACGCGGCCCCACACGCCGGACCTCCAGCTCCCGCAGGCTCCCGCATCAGTGCAATCACTCTGCAATGGGCACCTGCTTTTCAACCAAACTGACATCCACCCCGAACAAATTTCAGGCAGCCTGTGAATGGCCCGAGATTTTCCCCTTCCACACGCAATGCACAACAACTGCAAGCCAAACATCGCCAGACATCGACACCACTCTCGCAACCACGATGCCAAAGGAACAGTATCAGGTAGGCCCTGGCTGACCTCATCACCACAAATGTTGACCAAAGAATAGAAGAAGACCCAGGCGAAGCCCAAGAGCGGGCTCACGCTGGTGGATAGCATGGTCCTCAAGACAGTCAAGCAGCCCGACAGCACCCGCCCGGGCCTCTCGACACACAGCAACAGCGGCGGAGGTGGAGCCCAGTTCAACATCTTCACCCAAGTCAACGAGACGCAAAAGACCATCGCCCTGAAAGTCAACAACGAGGATTCTTGGCGCGAAGCCTATCGCACTGTTTCTGCCATGAATCCATCGGCGCCGGTCGGAGCTGTCGTCTTTAGTATCATGCCAAAAGGACTTGGAGAAGCGACGGCAGTGGAGTGGTCAACTCTGGCTGGGCGCCCGGCCGAGGCATCTCAGGGCTGGTCACCCCAAGAAGAGATTCTTTACCAAGCTCTTTGTGAGTCGCACAGGCGTATACGTGCCATGCTCCTGCTGACGCATCATAGTGTTGAAACGTTCCATTGCCTCAGCGGCCTCGGCCCCGGCCGATGATGTTGACCACCGTCCCACGTCTGATCAAGAGATGCGGGAAATGATGGAAGAATTTGAAGAGCTGTGATCGTGTCATGAGCAACTCTTGCTCCGAGCTGCCATGTTCCACACACCTCGGGTCATGCGCCGTGGACATGTGCTCTCCTCAACCACGCCCCGGATCTCTGTTGTCTTTAGGGTCCCTAGTCTGCAGTGTGTCAAAGAAGTGGAGGTGTGACAAGTGCCGGATTGGGATGGCGATCACTGAAAAAGTGTCTAGGCTTGTGAATGAAGGTTATGAATAACTATTGGACGTTGTAGAGGTAGACAGAAGATGAAACGCAATACACAGGGCAGGTAGCTCGTCGGATCGAATTAACATGGAACGGCCAAGGAAATTCGGCGCCTGATACTCGGGAAGTGGTATAAATGCGGCAGTTTCGTTTTCTTGATTGATACCTTCCGTGCGGGTTGTTAACACAAACGGCTGGCAGTGCCGTGACGCTCGCCTGCGGGTGCCTGCCTGTGAGCCTTCCCTCTTCATCTGCCTCAAAAATTCTTGACCTCGCACCATCCATCATCAACATTCTACTTCTTGCACAGCCGCAAAAACATTCGCAGCATACGAGACCAAGATGCACCGCTATTGTCAGCGCTTTTACCACCGCCCTAACGCACCTCGTAACAGTGAAGGTGTTCACGATCAGAACGGTATGGCCTCTCGGGAAAACGGCACGATACTAGCTAATGGCTTTGCAGGCAGTGTTGTTTCGGAGAGTATTGCAGTCGTGCCTCCGATGGACCAGAATCAGAGTCAAAACCAGGCCCATGGCCCAGCCCGTCCCCAGGGGGGCGGCCAGGCAGCCGACGCCCAGGAACAAGAGCAGCCATCGCTCCAAGGTGGAGGGCCCACGAGCGAAGAAGTCCCCGGCGGCAGTAACAGACAAGGCCCAGCGCGTCGACCGGCAATTGTGGAAAGAGCCGTGTTGATGGCATGCGGATTCGAGAATCGGGGGCTTGGGCCAGTTGTTTACAAAGGTGATAAACCCTGACGCTGGTGGTCCGCAACCCGATTTCTTCGCCCGCGTACCCAACCAGTGGAACATGTGGGTAGGAACATGTTCATACGAATGTGGGGCGATGTACAACGTCGTAAAGGCGAAGGATCTCAAAGCAGAGGGCGTTTATTACATCATACTACCAGAGGGCCAAGGGGGACGCGACACACAAGTCTGCGTCGTGATGTGGACAAATCCCCGAGCGGAACCTGCCGTCACGACGTACCCTTCTCCCAGACCCCCAACTGGAGCCGGCAAGGACGAGATGATAAGGTTCTGGAAGTTCATGGTGCGCCAGGTCGGAGGTCTATGGCGTGTGATGGAGTTGGATCAGCCGCAGCAATAAGCAGAGGACGACCAAAAGGCGGCGGTCGCGGCGATTCGTCAGCATCATATTGAGCTTTCAGTAGGAACATGGGATCTTCAGGACCCATTTGAACCTCTTCAAAGGCGACCTTTGTTGTCTCACTCATGTTGCGCTGCAAAAAAGCGATGGCGCTGCCCCTAGCTTGGTGGAGAGTCTTGCTTGAGCGGGACCATGGTCTTATAGAAAGCATCATAGATTGAAGAATAGATGCACTCAAGTGTCTGCCAACAAGAATACACCCTCACACTTAAATCAGCGGTCGACATAGGCCAGATGGTAGCGAAAGTGGCCGGAATAGCGGGTGGTGGAGGTCGGTCTTGTATACCGATCTCACCAATTGTCATAATCCGCTCGGCACCGACGACCGTCCGTTCAACCGATACGATCAGCTGAGCTGGCAGATGAGACGGTCCACTGCGGTATACACCCTGCTGAGCACGCAGCTAAACACTAACAACAAATAGCCTTAGGTTCACGGGCCATACTTGAGCTGCTTTACATAACGCCTGTTCGTGAATCGTTGTCTTTTTTTCACGAGAGGAACAAATGAGAAGCGATTATACGTGACAAGAGAATGTCGGACGTCATACCCAGATCTCTCAGCAAGATAGACGGCCACAGTAATTCATACGACAGTTATTTCCAACCATCACAAAAGCGCAAACCACACAACCACCCTACGCGGCTCCAACTACCCAGGTAGTCCTTTCATCTCGATCCCTTGGGAAGCCCCCCGGCCACACCGCCTCCATATCCATCCTATGCTTCGTCAACGGCTTCCCCTGCGCAATTCGCAGCTTCTCAAAATACACATAGGCAGCGTAAAACACGGTGCTCTTGGCTCCCGCGCTAACCCCCTTGGCACGGGTAAAATCAGTAAGCTGCTTAGACTGTATGCCCTTGCACTTTGGCGCGTTGAGCTGGGCGTACAAGTCACGACAGAACTGCGCCTGTGTGAGGCCGGGGGTTTTCATGTGCGCCTTGATTTTGCGTCGGATTTCATTGCAGTCGTCGTAGACGGGTACCTCATCTGTTTCCTCCCTGTAAAGCTGAATGTCACTGATATCAGGAAGAGCCTTTGTAGCTTTTGAAGCTGGTTTTGGCGTTTTGGATGCAGAACCTTCCTTTTTGCGATGCTGCTTGGGCTGAGGCTTCTTGATATCCAAGTCGTCCAGGTCTTGCTCATCTGCCACAATTTCCTCTAGGGCTATTCTCGCCTTGCGCTTCTTGCTAGGGATAGCGGCTGCCGTGGCAGCAAAAGCAGCCATAAGTTGGTCATCCTCCTTCTTTTCAGTTGCTGTTTCTAGTTGTTTAGCTCGAGTCATAGTAGCTGTCGGCTGTGGTTTGTCAGTAAGCCTTGCCTTGCGTTAATATTGCGGTGCTGACTACCTTTATAGTTTTGCCAACTCCGGAATTGGGTTGTTCCCTGTCTTGTGCGTTTGTGATCCGGAGCAGTAGCTTGGTCAAGTGTGGAGGATTTTGGTCGGGTGCGTCATTGACTACGGTTCATAAAGTGCCCCTATTGTGGGGCTGTGGTTGTGTCAGATCGACATCAATATGCATTGCAAGGGGCACTAAATTACGGTTACAAGGATAATTCAGCCCGAAGGGCGT